>CM023622.1:7751159-8048659 GCA_013358685.1 Antennarius maculatus | reverse complement strand
GCCTCCTGAGATGTTGTCCCAGTGCAAGGACTCACGTTGATGTGTCCTCATCTCTCACCATGCTATTGTGTCAGCACTGCTGGCTCACTGGCAACTCGCTCAATCAGTGGAACAGGAAATGAGAGGCTAACTCTTCCAATGAGATGCTCCAGATGTGAGCTGCAGTAAATGCAGCTCTAACACAGAATAAACAGGTTATTATGTAAACTGTTCCTAGCTCATGCTTCTTACAAGTAAGTGGGTTTGACATCTGGATGTTTGAAATGATTTAAGAAGATGGAGGAAGACGCAGTGCTGCAAGCAAATATGAAATTAGATGTAAAGTGGATGGAAGCCTGAAGCTAGGAACAGATTATAACTCACTTTAACATCCTCTTAGGTTTCAGAATGAACCATCTCTTGTTTTTTTTGGAAAAGCTTCACTGACTTATTCCAAATTATTTTGCAACTTTTATTTTTGACATTTCATTTGAAGTTTCCATAATGCACATTTTTGATTTTGAAAAATAAATGGGTACCTCGAGCCTTTTAACAGAAGTAAATACTTCCATTCACCAAGTCTGCGTTCACACCTGCCTGTCCCCCTTATCATATCATAATTAGAAGTCGGTGCAATAACTAATTATATCTTTTACTTTGAACACATTGATGTTGAATAGATGAAAACAGCATCTTGGCAGCCACTTGCAATATGGGTCAGAGGACAGTGGAGAAAATGTGATGCTAATTGATTAAGAAACATTATGCTAACTATTTTGTCTGGACTGCCTCAATAGAAGACACAGCAGGGGAGAGCAGCTACAGTGGTCCAGAGGACCTTTACAGCACCAAGGAGATGAAAGAGAGAGCAGCAATTAGTAGATAATCAAACAGGTCTTGAAAAACAAATGGACAAACAGAAGGCTGTAATTGTTTCTGATATTTCTCTATTTTCAGCTTTTACTATTTTTTTCTTCATACATAAAGTAAGGTGGAGCTGAAGCAGAGAAGTTCACTGCAGCATGCCGTCAAATTACAAAAGACAAGCCTTGTTTTATTTGTTTGCCACCTACACTTTTTGTGTGCGCGCAAAATAAGTCACAATCTCATCTAAAACTGATAAAATGTCTCTTTCTCATGCCAATGATCTTCAAAGGCTTCAATTCAGAGAACAGAGAAGGGGGTGTGAAATAAAATTGGACAGAAACACAAGGGATGGATCACCAAGTGTAGTGAGATCTCATTTGCAAAGCGCCTTCTCCCTGCTGCCATCATTTCAAAAGTGCTTAGATGTGCAGGCATCAAGGCCACAGGAAGAGTAGAGGCATTCGGGGATGGATTTTTGAAGACTAATATTAGCTTGCATTCAGAAAGAAACCTAAAACTATTTCCAGTTTGGAGCATGAGAGAAATGACTTTAGGGGCTTTAGTAAACTAAATGCCATCACAACCAAAATATTACAAAAGCAGAGGCACAAACATAATAATCCTTAAAATTCTCAAATGACTAATTTCCCTGCAACAGCTAGAGTCAAAACCTACTGCTTCATTTAACATTATTAAATGAGATAAGTATTTGTGGATGATGTTGCGCAAATGGTCCCCATTTTGTTAAATAACCATCATTACATGTAGGTAGGTGACTGCTCTTTTTTGTCAAAATGTTGACATAAATAAAGATTGCACTGATTCATAAAGTTGGGGGTCATTTTGGGAAGGGATTTTTGTTATGAAAGAATAGAAACAAACGGATACAATTCAAGTCATTTCCATATGTACCAAACTTTATAAGCTCTAAAACAAAGTAGTCTTACCCCCACAGTGCAACTAATGCATGTTTTCGTCAAACCCCCTACACATGGTAAATGCCAATAGCTTTCAAACAAGCCTTCAATTCCCAAATGACTATGTAGGATGTTGATTCTGACAGAGCCTCCAGTCAGGTTTTGATCCAAATGTATAGGAAATTTCAAACAGAAAATACCATATAATACATGCTGGCTATTGTTAGGCAAATGTTTTGGAGGTATTTCATCAAGATTAAGAGTTGGCGACATTAATTTCCCAGTTGGGAGCTATGCAAACCACTCCTATTATTTTATGTATTAATTTAAGTCTTATATGCCACTTATTAATTGTTTATTGATCATTACTTAAATGTTTCTTTGTTCATGACTTATCATGGATGGCCTGCAGACTACAATACATTTAGGTCTTTGTGAGTACTTTTAAAAAGAAAAAAAATCATCAAATACAATTAAACATACTACACTGTCATTACTTTTTGCAGTTAACCTACCCATGAAGAGCAGCCCATATGGAAACCTGGGAATAAATATCTTACTCAAGGATACATCAGTACCTAGGCTGAGAGAACTGGGGCTCAAACGACTGACTTTCCAATAAGTGGATTATTCACTTATCTCCTAACACATACATAGCCACCCCAATTCCTAATAATAATTGATGCAGTACATTGAGATGATGCTATTGGACAGTCCAGTTGGGTGTTGGGTGGTTTAAGGTGATGTTTGATTAACCTCACATTTTTCAACTATTACACAGCACCAAATAGATTTAAACATTTCATTCCAAAACAGGGGACTAAAAATTTGATCTCAAATACCACATAAAGTCCTTGAATATGGCACACAGAAGCCACATTGTAAAAAGCTAATGTGCACAGCAGCCTGGATATGACTTTAATGGAGGTATGATTATCATAGCATACTGCAAATTGCTATGGATGCCACATAAATGCCACATATGTACAATTTTTCTTTGTCCTTCCTGTTGCTTCCCCTTTCGATAATTTTCAAATGACTCAATTATCCAGGTGCTAAGATGCTGTCTCGCTTGTCAAGCAAAAGTAATAGAAAAAAAAAAGAAAAAAACAAAAGCTTGTCCTTGCCTCCAGGAGGAAGGGCTCCGTCTCTGATACTTTTCCCGTGGCGGCACACTGGAACGAGGCATTCTGCCCAGCATTCACCTCTACGTCACCCAGCCGAGAGAAATGAGGCACCTTGTCTGTGGAAGAGAAACACACACACACACACACACGCACACACAGGGTGATGAAAGTGACACATCTGGAACCCTGTCTAAATCTATTAAATACAGAACCCCTAGAATAAATACTCGGCCCTACACTCAATGTCTTGTATGTGAAAAAGCTACAGTATTTATAAATACCCTGTGAAAGACCTTCTAATTAGGTCATTATTTACATCACTTCTAAAATATTAACTGAAGCTGTTATGGAGCCACATTGGTTCATCTTTTCCTTATAAGCCCAGTTTTCCATATGAACTAAAGAAATTCAAGATCATAAGTTTCACAAGTCACTAAATAACTTAACACAGATATTTTTTGATGAAACCAAACCCGTTGCGTTCCCCATTTAGTCTGACAGCAGCACAGATGCCTGTGATCAAAGAGCGACATTGTGTCTGCTGCATTAAAAACCGTCTTTTCCCATCATCGTCTTCTGAATCTAGTGTCTGAATTACTTTTTAAGCTACATTAAGAACACATTTCCGCGCTGAATGTGAATACTGCATGACAATACTGTATAATTCAATAAAGTATGACGTAGCTAACACCAAGATATAACAAAGGGCAAATTTGCCAACCAACCAACTCCACTGAATACTGTTTATGTATATACTTAGAAAGACATTTATGAAGAAATAAAATATAATTTTAGGAATTTTGGTCACACAATTTCACAAATTACTTGCTCTCTGTAAATTGTAAAATCCCATATGTTTCTGCTGAATTCAATTTCCTTTAAGGTAGCCCACAGAGCTATCAAGCAAAGTTCCCCGGACTGTTAATTGGGTTAGGGCATTTCTGTCACAATTAAATATATAAAAGAAATAGTATTTTTAAGCCTAAGCCTTTATGTTGGTGGTTAGCAGTGTGCGTGTGTGTGTGTGTGTGTGTGTGGTGGTGACGATGTGGGGAGGGGGCTGTTTTCATCTAATTATCAGCAGATTGCTCCATTTCTTACCACCGTGAATAGGCAGTCAGTGGAATTGTTTTTTTTTAAAAAGAAGCTACAAATTGGTGAATCCTGCTAGGGCACCAGTAGGTCCACACACCACTCTATAGTGAATCATGTGGTCACATATTAAACACTTTTAACAGTAGTGTTGAGGTCCATTTACATTTTGCATTACAGAGAAATACCATTGCAAATGGTTGTTGGCTGAATAGCTATACTTCTATAAAGTGTGATAAATGTGTAACAGCAACAACAACAAAAAAAAACGAATTCTGGAAAAACAACTCCTGAAATTATAAAAGTTTCATTTTTCCCCATCTTCTGACTGTTTGATGTCAATGGAGTGTGATCCATTTTTGAATAAGTTGTAATTTATGAGTAAGATGCAAAATACAAAGATACTGTGCTGCATACAGTTTTTGTGTGTGTGTGTGTGTGTGTGTGCGTGTGTGTGTGTGTGCGTGTGTGTGTGTGTGTGTGTGTGTTTGTGTGTGTTTAGCAGTCTGACATTATGATTTGTGTTAGTGTAACAAAAACAAAACTAAAATGTCTTATTTGTTCCTAATTAATTCTTGAAAAAATGCCTGTGAGGGAGCATAGTGTTTCAAAATAATTTATTGTATCAAATAATTTATTAAATAACAGCTCACACATGAACAAAACTTCTTTGTAAGAACAGACATCTTGACTTTTTGCATGTGTGCTCCAAATAAAATCAGTGTGACAGTGAACCAGCATGTACAATACCAGGAGACAAATTACATCAACATTGATTAAATGTAAAATAGTAATATAATGTAAAATGAATTATATTGCTTGCTGCATCAAAACAACTATCTATTGCTATCTTCTACATTTAGAATTAAGCTAAGAAAGATCTTTTCTTAACTTAACTCTTTTCTTCTTGTCGTTCCATAAAATGATCCACCAGCCATGTAATAAAGAATGGAACTCTCATTCTTTTCATATGTAAATGAAAGCAATGTCATGCTGCTTCTCCATCTTGAAGTTTTATTCATATGTAGTTCCCACTCTGTAATCCAAATATCCTGTCCACATACTGTGTGCCAGTTTGAGTGGTTAAGATCCCCTACGCCTATAATATTTTATGGCACTGCATCAAAACTAGTGAATATGAGTCTTAAGCTAGCAATAAGATGGACATCAGTCATAAAACGATGCACCTAAGAACAACAACATGACAGGGACTTTTTAACACAAATATTAGCTGGCTTACTATGTCTTCAGTTGCTGTACTGGGTTTTAATTGGATAATTGGATACAATGTTGAAGACTGTGCTCTGTTCATTCCAATGAATATTTCCAGTGGTGCAAAAAGCCAAAGAAGCCATATCCTGCTGTGAGCAAATTACTGAGAGACTAATTCAGAGACTTTTGCTGTCTGGCATGGAAACATTTCCGTCCATTTACTGGAAGGGAATAAAATCACTTAATCATTCACTTCCTTCAGTCTTTACATGCATTATCAAACGGAATGAATCAAAAGTCACATCCCCGCTGTGTAATGCAGGTTCTAAAAAAGTGAAGATCTCCCATCGGAAAAAACAAAGAAGCAAAGTTAAACTTGTGTTGGTGTAGATTCTCATCCAACAGTTCAGGGTTATCCTTGCAGGTTGAAACTGAAGATGGTTATTCAAATCTGCTCAAAAATAGTGGTGGGGGCTTCACCTCCAGCTGACCTCAATGAGCTGGCAGGTGTTTAGGATGAGATGCATTTGACCATCTCCATATGGTTATATCAACACAAACATAAAAAACAATATATCAAAAAATATCAATATACTTTTTAATCACAAGTGAAAGCCTTCTATATCACAAAAAAAAAAAAATGTAATAAAGCATCTTCGAGTCAATGCTAGGACACATCATCAGTGATGTATCCTGAGATTATGTTTGGATCTTTCAAATAGATGACACCAGTTGAGGTTGATCAGGCCTCAGTTTGTGCAGCACTCAACCAAGCATCATGCTCACTTCATCCACAGCCAACTAGAAGCTTCCTCTACTGCCTCTGCACTTCTTCTCTTACCCTTCTTGATGGATCTTTAGGTTCTTTGTAACTTGCTTTGAAAAAAATAAAATGAAACATAATGATCAGCATATCCTTAATATGTCCTGTACTGTTATGAAGACAGTAGCCTGATGATCACAGCAAATTATCTGTGATACACAGGATTAAATTTAAGGTCAGCTCTACTCATACAATGCACACTTTTATGCTTGGTTTCCATAGTAACTAACAGCAACACCTGGTTGAAGATGGGATGATAGAAATTGCATCTCACATTATACCTGCTGTTCATTTTTCTCTTTTCTCTCTCTAGTAATTTCCAGGCTCAGTATGTTTAATAAGAAGACTGACAATGCTCTGCAGGAAGAAACCCAGATCCCCAGGTCTCACCAAACTCAGTCCTCATTTTTAAACTGTGTACTAAATGCTCACCTTACAAAAGTGGAGCTGGTTAAATCAGTGACAATGAGTAGATCTTAGTATTTTGTTTAGAGGAAATGAGCTTAAATAGCTTATAAACTTCTTGTAAGTTTTCACATCCTCAAATAGTGGAGATGTTTTTGGAGAAAATGGTGGTCATCCAAAAAATGTAAAAATGTAAAAAAAAAAACCATGTAGTTGTATGGCCTGTTAGGACTAAATTCATTCCACTCAATATTAAAAAAAAGTAACGTAAATTTGGTCCCAAATGTTGTTTTTTTGTTTATTTGGGTTTTTTTTTTGTTTATCTAGGAGGTTAGTCAATCATTGAGGTTGATTTGTATTCTTGGATGTCTGGTCTTGATTCAGAAACGTTTGGAATAAAGACATGAACTCCAGAGCAAGCAAGAGCAAGCAAAAGCAAGAGTTAGAACTCAAATTTACCAATAGTGTGACTTAAAATGTTCCTGTGAGGTAATTCATTATTTTTACGGCATAGGGTGAGATTTATTCCATCATACTGAAATTTGCTTGCATCTTTTTTCTATTGTATGGATGACTGCTCCTGTCGCCACACCAGCTGCTAAAGAAGAATATGTGATTGTGCAAACGTACATTTGGCTTTTGTATAAACAGATGAGTAGGTATGTGCAAGGACGACTGCACATTAGAGGTGCTTCATCATTTATGTATTTACTGTATGACAGATGTATAAAGCAGTCCCTGATAGAGATGCTACACCTGATCCTGAGCTAATAGCATGGTGAGGGTTAAAAAGTCACCATCTGCACTGTCAAAATAGTACCCAGAAGGCCTGTCCAAAATCACCATGGAAATACATTCTTCTCCACTGATAGAGTGAAAAAGGGCAAGTGACAAACTTGAATATCAGTCTGCTGTTGTGGCCGGCTCATAAACTGCAAAAATATGGAAATGTACAACAGGTAGATCCAAAAGTTAATTTGAATTTATTTAACAAGAAAATAGCAGCATGGCATTAGTCAGAAATCATGGGACCCAGCAATGACCACTTCTACATCTGCTACTGGAAATGATGCGCCCACGGTGAATGGGTGGCGGCGTTAGATAGCCTGTGAACACTGGCCAGGTGTTCCCAGGTACTTGATGATAACTTACACAGCTGAGGACCTGCAAGACAGAGCAAACACTGACCCGGAAGGACCAAGGCCCTGGGGCCATGACACTACGCAGAAAAATAAAGCTGATCCCTCTTGGTTTCAAAAAGGGTTACTTCAGTTCATCTGACTTTTTCCCAATGACAATTCAATGATTTATAATGTGTGCTCTGCCTAATTTATCAGTAGTAGAATAGAGATCAGAATTTCATGAAGCGTATAAATATCCTACATTATCATTCATTAACCAGCCAACCATCCATTCATCCATTTTCTTCTAGATGAGACACTCGCACTCGTCTCGTCTACAGCTGCTTATCCACCTCGTGGGTCGTGGGTCTGCCGGGACCTATCCCAGCTTGCTATGGGTGAGAGGTGCGTTGCACCCCAGATAATTGCCAGCTCATCGTGGATCCACATGGAAAACATAAAATAAGACAAAACACACGCACACTCTCACACCTACAGAAAATTTGGTGTGACCAATTCACTTTAGCTGCATGTTGTTGGAGGTGGGAGGAAGCCAGCGCTCACGTAGGGGGAACATACAAACTCTGCACAGAACCCAGAGCCGGTGTGGTACAATCGCTGCCCACTGCCCTTTATTCATTATCATTCCTCCATTTAAACAACAACAACAACAAAAACACAATATTAGCATTTTCACAGAAGGCCAGTGTGGATAAATGCAGCAAGGTTTAAAAGAAACATCAAGGAAGCAGCTGGAAACTGCATTTTGGTTGTGAATGTTCCTATCGGGGTCAAACGACCCCTAAATATCAGAAGTTGCAGTCACGATAAAAACCATTTGAATTTTCTTGACGATAAGGAAGGTACTCCAATGCTTCCTTTTCTTATCTCTTTTAGCATTTGGTGCATTGGACAAACCTTTAAAAACTGTGAGGTGATAAGGCCCTCCCACATTTCCTTGAGGCAGAAACATTTGGCAAGAATTAAAAAAGCACAATAAAACCATAGTCCAATTCTAGATGTTTTCAAGAAAATTGTGAGTTTGTTCATTCTACATGGCTGAAAAACTATGATGATTATATGTAAATGTAGATGTGTCGGATTGGCAGTGTGGTGCCTATCTGGTCTATATTCACCAATCTTTTCATACAATCATACGGATTTGCTTCATGCCACAGCAGATAGCACAATGAAATACCATCATATTGTGTGCCAAGGAAGCCACAGCATCTACACAATAAGCAGCGGTGCATTAATGCATTGAAACTGCGGGGAGATAAAACGGGAGACGTATGTATGGAACTCGGACAATATACAGTATACAACGCATTTCACTGGTCCTATCTGTCTGTTTGTCATTGTTAACAGAGACTCCAGTCTCCAGTATAGCTTGTATGTCCTAACCTCCAAATGTGAGTGACCTGTGGGCAGCCTAACCACGTGCCAAATGAATCGCTCCCTGCTGGACCGGATTCTGGGAAGGGAACCTGTCACTGAACAACCAGGAACGGTGGTAAAGCCCTTATCCACAGGGCTAGACTTGGCACAAAAAGTACCAAGAAACCAGCTGCTGGGTAAGCTGTGGGGATTGGGTACAATGTAGTATGGTTGAGTGACCATATAGGGGACCTTGGTTTGCTGACTCATGACTTTCTGGACTGCTTCACAGAGTCAGGATAAAGCAAAACATGATTTTATTAGGTTTTTATGATAATATTTATCATTTCTGCTTCCAAAAGTGAAAACTGACCACCAATGAAATAAATCCCGACTGAATTTATTGCTGACTACTCCCTAACTGAGCACCAAATATTATCAGTTAATCATGGTGGCAACAAAAACTTCATCACTGATATGTGATTGAAATCTAATTAAAATAGTTCATTATAGTCCATTTAGGTTCATGAATGTCCACCAGCCACCACTGTAGAACAGGCCAATTACAGAGTTATTTTATTATGAATGTAATCTAACACTGCAATATATCCCAGTTCTGGAACCATAACTAGTCAAGCTGTTAAATGGATCAGCTTCATTAATGAAGTTTAGTTATTACAAATTTAATAATGTTACTTCCGAAATGAATCACAGTTGGAAGAATGTTATCTGTTGGAAGAATGTTATCTTGGGGTCAGTGCAGCTTTTACAATTTATTCCGGGGCAGGTCAATCTGATCAGATTTATCTATAATATCCAGTAAAGCTTATTATCTTGGAAATAGCAGTAGTAAAGGAAAAAAGTTCAATATCATGGGCACTGCATCTAACCTACCATTTAATTCCCACAGAAAATTCAAGTACCACCACCAGGTGTCCTTTTCCCTGCATTTGACATTACATTAACCTTAAAAGCACCCAGATGGCCACATGGTGATCAGACAAAGAAAAGATCAGAAACTGTGTCAATACAAAACAAAAACTTCCCGCCTTGTTAGTACGACAGTGACAATGGGACAAGGACCAGGTATGTGTCGGCAGGTTTCACTCATAATCTGCCATCACCTCTGGGAAACTGTTGAGCATCCCATACCTCAAAAGATTACAGGTTTTGTTGTGCAGCTGGACACTTTTCCCAGGCTTCGTAAAGGTCAGTGGATATGCTAGTCAGAGAAGTATGCATAACAGTGTACAGGTACTTACAACAGGGGTAATTGAGCAGTACAATGTCGTCCAAGGCAATATAGCCTTGTCTCTCCTCGGAAATGGTTGCTTCAAAGACAACCTGTGGGGAAAACAAATAAATTAAATGACAATAGATCAACTTGAAAAGTTGTAAAATTATGAAAATATAAAGCATTATTATTTATTGTTTCCATTTCTACTGTCTCCATAACACGGTTCCAATCACAGTTGTGAGCAGTGTTTGATAAGTCCTGGGTAAAAACACTGAACCATAACTTGCTTCCGATGACTGATATAATTCTGACTCAGCGGGTGGGACCGCTAGGATGCTGTATCTCCACCAGTGCATGCATATGTGTTTGAATGACTGAATGCCAACTTGAGCTATAATGCACTTTGAGTGGTTGGTCAAATTATCAAATCGCTAAGGAAGTACACACTATTTACCAAGATAGAATCTATTTTCAGAATCTTTTCATTACATTGAATTGTACTTATTTAGGCAGCACTTCCATTCGAAGTGCCTCATGATTAGTGTGTTCAACCACATCTCAAAATTGCAAAGGCCACGCAAATCAATCCACTTCGTCAATTATAGTGAAGCATTTCAAGTGCTACATTTAGAAGAAACATTAAGGACAATATCAAAAAATAATTTACTTTCATTTATGGACATAAAGGTGATGCCAGAGTAGCTGAGATTTCGTTTTACAGTGAAAAATATGCCTTTCAGATGCTGTGACAACTGTTGGACTTAACGGAGCATGTAGACAGGCCCTCATTTTATTAAGAGCCTACAAGCCCATTGCAGCAGAGGATTGTGTAGTGAATTGGCTGTGCTGAATGATTTGACTATGAACTGTGTTAATCTTTCCCATCACAGGCAGCCGGTACCAGTGTCTTGGATCATTTTCTTTACTTCCCCATGTCAAACAAGTGGATATAATACAAGCCCCCTGGAATAAAAAAGACGTGTTTCTCTTGAGGCGATAAACTTGTACTACATTTGTACGATTACATTTGACCAAAGACGGTCTTCAAACTAGCACATATCACTCCCTGTCTGTAGTGATACCATTAGTTTCAAAATGTTCAGAAACACCTTGATAGGGAATAACATTTAAATTGAATGTTAAACCTTGATAGCAAGTGTGAAAACACAAACACTAACTGTTGTGTTATCATTAACCAAAATAAATCCTAAATGTACCCTAATATATTAGTCAGTTATTATCTTAACCCGCTGAATCCACTGACGCGGGTCGCGGGGGAGCCGGTGCCCATCTCGGCAGTCTCAGGGCGTGAGGCGGGGGACACTCTGGGCACGACGCCAGTGTACCGTGGAGCCACACAGAGACAAACAACCACTCACACACACATTCACTCCTAGGGTCAATTCGGGACCGGCCAATCAACCTAAAGCACATGCTTTTGGAGGTGGGAGGAAGCCGGAGAACCCGGAGGGAACCCATGCAGACACGGGGAGAGCATGCAAACTCCGCACAGAGCGGGACTCGAACCTGGGTCCGCTGTGTTGTGAGGCGACAGCGCTACCCACTGCGCCACCGTGCCGCCGTACCCTAATATATGATTTTTTTATTTCCATTTTGTGAATGATTTTTCAGGACAGTCAACCCAATTAAATTAATTTGTCATACTGGGTCATACAAGTAACTTTGACTTTATTACTATTCATTCATTCATTCATTCATTCATTCATGTTTTGGGGGTAGGAGGAAACTGGACAACCTGGAGAAAGCCCATGCAGACATGGGGAGAACATACAAACTCCGCACAGAACAAGACTTGAAGCCTGAACCGTCTCGCTGTGAGGTGAAGCACTGCCCACCACACCACCGTGCCTCCCTATTTAACTATTAATCTTTTTCTTAATGGATTATTAAACATTCTAACTTTCCCCTCATAATACCTGACCATATAGATTTATTTTTATCCATTCCCCCATCCATTACAACTGAAATTAATTCATAATACTGTTTACAAGAATGGTTAAAATGCAATATACAGCACCACATGGCTCATCTATACGTTAGCAATCATGTGACATTCAATTAATTCAGCAGGTGATTACCCACAAACTTGCTTGAACAATGCTCGATGCTGGTAATCTCTTAGTTATTGATGGTCAGCAGCCACATAATTTGAGCCAAAGGATTTATCATTATGCAAATTTTCTATGTTTCATAGGATCATTTTGATTACCAATGATGATGCCAATCAGTCTGTTCAGCAACGCGTGTTGAATTATAATACCTTCAACAATTCATACTGCAACACCAACATCCCACAAATCCAAGATAAAATAGAAATTAAACACCAGCAGGAATAGAGCTTAATGTGAAGCTGTATAAACATCCAGTCAGTTATTCGGTCAGATTGAAATATCTGCATTTAAATAGTCGTTGCTAAACAAGAACCTAAGTTTATGGTTAAAAAAATAAAGGTGGTCTTCAAGATACAAAGAATTGACTGATGAACACTCAGATACAAAAAACCACATGCCGCCATATCCAACTAATGTAGTTCCCATTTCCGCTGCAACCGATGCCGAGCAGTGTTAGCAGAGCCAGAGATGTAATTTGTCCACTGTTCAGCATCTCAAAACCAATTGTGTTCATAAGTTGAGGACATACCTTCACCTTGTAAAGGTTTATCATACAAGTTTAGTTATTCAATTGGACCCATTGGTAATTCTTGTAATACTTATTGCCCATCGAGCCATGCAGGGAACTCTCCCAGCTCTGATTCCATTTTGTGAATCCATGCTGCAGCTGCAGGTGTCCTTAAGCGCAGCTTAAATATTCACTCACTCATCTAAATGCAGTAGGCCCACGCAGAGCCTGAAAGTGAATGGGGAGGTTTCCCAGAGTAAAGCAATGTCATTGTGGGTTTCTAAGTAGTAGGTACAGTCAAATGAAGCCAACTTCATTCCCTTTACGAACAACTCTTACCTTTAATCTGAAGTACAACAAACTCTGAACTACATATCACATCATCCATGTACAAACCCAACACTCATACTACCTTTTGCTGTCTATTCCAAAGCCCAGTGGAAGTCAGAGTGTGACCATGCACTCACAGGTAATAGATTGCAATGTTGACAATTCATCAGGCTTTAAGTGCCCCAGGCCAATCAATACCACAAAAGACCTTGGCAGATGGATACAGACTAAGGCTTTCTTTCCACTAATTTATTTTTATTTTTCATTCCAGTGTCGGGCCATTAGAGATGTCTGACCGATTAACTCCTCAATTCATCATGCGTCAATGTTTGATTCCATCAGCCCATGCGTTGAGCCATCATTAAGCTCTTCTGCATCTGCCCTCACTTATAGAAGTGTGTTTGAGTATGGCTGTGCCAGATGCCAAGGAATAACCTTAACATCCAACAGCTGCACAGAGGCAAACACAGGCTGTCACACAAATATTATAATCCTCTAGGTGCACAAAACAGAGTATTGTAAATGACACAATGTGACTTGACGTATGAAGAGCGCAGTGAAGCCAGAGAGGGAGAAGATGCGGTTCCTCAGGGATAAAAAGATGAACATGCCCAGATTTACTATTGTGGATGCAGATTGCTGTACTCTATGACTTTGTACAATGTAGGTGATGTGGATCCAGTATACACTACATGCTAGATACACAACATGATAATTGTGTAATCATAGTGAAAAAGTCGTTGCCTTATTTTTCGTAGTTGGTCGATTTAATTGAATATTTGGTCGTGTATACTTGTTATTGTTTTCTGTGTTTAAAGTTCCTGGCTGTACTTGTTTGGCATACTGTATTTTCCTCATACATGCATGAATGCATGTCTGTTGTCAAACATGTTTTTCAATTTGCATTTTTATGTTACGTCTGTGCATGTGGTCTTGAATCCATCACCAATTTCTTAAAGTTACAACATGTTGAGCACTTAAGGCCAGCTTAGGAAAGACATATAAAAAATGCATAGAAAGAAAACAATGCAGGAAAAGATAGTGGAGGAACATCTTATATGGATGGAGAGAAAATACAAAGTATAAAGTGAAAGCTAAGACCACACAGATATTGTTTGTCATGACAGGGGCCGGATAGGATCTTTAATATTTAATAGCATAGTTTCACTCTTTTCCAATACTTATAGAAGTAGAAGTACAGTAGAAAATATATTTCTGCAGACAAGGCAAAAGATGGATTCATTAAACTGAGAATGTTCAGTTAAAGGTGATGTCATTCTCTAGCCTGCTCTAACATCCTCTGTGACAAAAGACTTCCAACAACAATGAATCCTTTAACACTGCAACAACTGAATGTGTAAAGTATGAATCGAGCTTTGGTTTGCTGCAAACAGCAGGGTGCTATCTCTTGAGATGTACTGCCATTTCATAGTCAGCAGCCACAGAAAATGACATGAGAAACAAATCAGACCCAAGAAGCAAAATGTAGACAGTTAAGGAGATGGAAACAGCTGGACAGTCACTTTAAATGTAAAAAAGCATGCAAGCATTTTAATATGCGCCTCCTGCTGCAACGTGTTTGGCTCATAAAACTCAATGCCAGAGAATTGATGGTTTAGACTAACAAAATCCATACTGCCTCCCTGGAGGCCTCACAGTGAATACATAAAACCAGTGGTCGTTGTAAAAGAGATTGAATAAAAACAAGATTTGCAAAGCAATTAACATTCTAAGCTCTTTGCAGTGTTGCAGAAATTATTTATGTGTGCTCACTAATGATAAAGTTCTCAACTGATCAGTGGATGACAAATATCTTCATGAAGAATTGAACACATTCATTGTCTTGCACATCTGAGAAAAGTCCATCAATCCATCCATCTTCCGAAACGCTTTGTCCGCCGTAACGAGTCACGGGGAGCTGAAGCCTATCCCAGCAGACTGAGGGCGTGAGGCGGGGCAAAGTCCGGGCACGACATCAGTGCACCGACGTCTTGTCAATGTAGTTCTTTAGGTAGAATGAAGCTCAAACTATTGATCCATATTGTAAATGTGCCAGTTAAACATTCAAAAAAATTGTTCTTCTCAACTTTTCCCAGCACAAAGACGAAATGAAGTGAGTTGGCCACTGGCCAGTGCAATATTCTTCTGGAGAGCAAGAAAGAATATGCCAAAATGGTTTCATTTTATGAGTAGGTATGAAATTGCATGTTCAGTTCAACAGTGGACTAGCGACTCAACAGGGTCAGCTGATGGAGACCCTCTCTTGGATGAGATTTAAATTATATCTGAAACCCTCTGGCATCAGCAACGTACAAGTTTTGCTTAACACTTTTATGAAAAAGCTATAGCATTGATTACTTATTCCACCAGTCTTTCAGCATTTCAGTCTTCTCCCTCTCGGAGTCACTAAAATCTATTATGTAAATGTGCTTGAGAAAAAATATTTTCTGACCATAACATAAGAATTGGACGGTCTGTGACATCAGAAGCATGACAGTGTAGTATGTTTTGTTTAATTAGTGCCTATGTACATTAAAAAAAAAAAAAAAAAGATTGTCACTGGACTTATCCCTGCCAGGTGGACTACAAATGGCAATTGGGTATCTGTGTTTGAAAGAATATGTTTGCTGAAGCGTAAAACATTTCATATTGTAGTCAAACAATTCAAACATTTTGGCCATAGGACAAGAGCATGATCATGGTTACTGTTAATCAGAACTTTAGTATGATGGGCAATTCCTGTTCAAAAGGCTCCTCCAAGCACCTGAAAAATGCAATAAAATAAAAGTGAAAAAGTACTCATAATGGGGGGAAAAAAACAGGAAATGCAGAATTTATTTTTCATTAGTTTAGTTCACATTGGATTAGCGCTGCCTCATTACAGTTTGATCTGACCATTGGCAAGATCACCTTGCTTCTAATGCGCTGTCTCTCTGTCTGGTTTCTACAAGCTTTCCGTCTGTGATGGTGAGTATACAACAATGTGGAATCTATGGCCCAAACAACAGCCCCACACATGATCAGGCGGACGAATGAGAAGAGGCAGTCAAACAAAAAAGGGAGTGTTTAAATCTATTTATTGTATGGATGTAGACTGTTTTGTAATTATACAATACCTTTATTATTAATACAGTGTGCCCTCGCGCATTTACGCGTCAACGCTCGCGACTTCACCTCATTGTGGATTTTTGGTAGGCAGTCACGTGATACCGTACACGCAATCTATTGGCGGACGGCATCCAGAAGTGCGCTAAGTTCCCTGAGTCTCGGACTTATGTGATACACAAAAGTGCTTTTAACAGTCGATAAGAGTGGGAAAAGGTAAAACAGATAGAAGGTGGTTTAATATCAGTATGGGGAGGGTTGTAAATGGTTAAATTACCGTAAATAGTAAGATAAATAGTTTGTCGCTCTATTGCGGAATTCGTTAATTGTGTGTAGTTCCTGGAACGCATTAACCGCGAGGAACAAGGGACCACTGTATTACTATTATCACTGACATTTATTCATTCTGGCAAGTTTCTGTTCTTCAAATTGAAATAGAAATTTCAAATAAACATTGATAAGATTTCTTATGAGCTAAGTATGAAAATAGTCAGTCCTTCATGGCATGTCATGGCTTATAAGAAAAGGCATTTCTGGCACTCGCACGGGTTAAAACCAAGACTTTACTGGTGTTCTGCAGGTGAAATCCATTGTAAAGTTTGGTCTGACTTCAAGCCACAGCATCAGCACATTAATTCCATACTAGATAAGTTATGATCCACTAAAGTCAGGCATGACACAAGATGAATAAATTTCCATTTTTTTTATCTTTCCCGTGATTTGCTCTCTACCTTGTGCTCTCTTAAAGTTCTAATTTCAGCCAAGTGGAAAGCTCAATATGTGTGTATGAGGGATCAAGTACTCTCTCTGCACTGTGGGTCAGCATTTGGATTTCTACCTCAAACGTAATTTTTCCCCCATGCAACTCCAGAGGGGATGCCTTGAAACCACAGGGAGGTTTTAAGAAGTGATGTGCTATTGAACTGTACATGTAATGGAAAAATCCAATTTATCATAAATTTGTTAACAACACTAAAAGCTTAATTGTAAATGTCTATCCATCTATTTTTTTATTTTATTTAGAAGCAATTTAGCTCTTTTTTAGAAGGCAATCTGAATTAATTAATTTAGCACACTTAGTCAATATTAGGACAAAAAGAGAGATTACTGGACACTGTGTCACTTCAAGGATGAATTAAGATGAATGGTTAGCAAAGAAAAAAAATAATAGACGTAAGAAAGAATAAAGAATGCTAGTAGAAGAGGAGGCTAAATACTGTATTGCACTGGGAATTAAGATGTTGAGATACAGGACAAAACAGTCAAAGAGTGAAAAGGACCAGTAAGAGAAAAACAAAAATCTGCCTGAAGAAGAAAAGGCAGTTTCCAAAAAAAATGACTTTTCACATTATCTGTACTTCCAGAAACCAAGGCTAAAATATGAACTCAGTGAGAAAATTCATGCAATTTCTTGCTTATCATATCCAACTGTCAAATGTGACTTTATGCAGTATTCCAGGCATCAGTGCTACCAACTCTAAAAAGACGTTGTGCTTTGATTATTGGTCTGTCTGTTGGCAAGATTACTCAAAATGTTAAGAATAAATTTGACGAAATGTATTGTAGAGGTGGTGTATGACAAACACAGTAATCCATTACATTCTGGTTTTGATCTTGATCATTACAAGCCCCCAAAGCAAATATGTGCTTAGGGAAGATCTGAAAATATGCATGAAGTCTAATTGAGTACCAAATGTGCTGTCAGCAATGAACATTTGAAACCCAGAATACTAACACTGAATTCTGAAATATCATTTCAATGGAAACCTAAATGCAAAAGCCCTTCTGCAACTCTGATCACAGTCCATATCTCAGTCAGTCTTTCCTGGGGGGGTGTTAATGCTTGCTGATAATGGATTTTTTTTTTTCTTTTTCTATCTTATCTCAATCAGCTCCACCACCAGCAGTTGCCTACGCACACAATTTCTCCTCCAAGTCCTCTTAAGAGGTAACCCTCTTGCTTTGTGGAGCTGCTCCTCAGCAGCATGCCCACTATGATCTGTTGGCTTGAAGTGCCGGACAGTGATGTTTATCAATGGGTCTGGATGGATGAGTGGAAACCTGTGGTGCATGTCCTCAGATTTGTGCCATATGATGGAGCCGCAGAGCCTGACAGACAGAAACACTTTGTTTCTCTGGTCTTGTTTCTACCTCACTCACCTGTACAGCTTTACTTGCTTCATTATGTGCTGTCGATCATCGAGGCTTACAGGACAAATAAAGCAATTGGTGTTGTGTCTACCTGCCTGGTGGGAGGACATTGCTTTCTCATCACTCACACAGTTTGGACATACATCACTAGAGTACTAGATTACATTACTTATGCATACTTGTCCAAATGGTAAACACTGTGCTTCTAAGCAAACTCCTTACTTGGGTCTGCTTGTCTGATTGCACACCGTAGCTTACCCCTCTGACATCAACTACCCCCTGTTTCCACCTTCTTTTCTGCTACAGTACATGGTGGACAAAATTCTAATACCCACGCAGAAGGGGAAAAAATCATTACTTTAAATCAGTTTGCTGTTTGCAAGGTTTGCTCAGGACAGGAGAGCTGAGGATGGTAAAGCACAGGCTGTCCTCATTGATCTCTGTAGCCCTCTAATCTCATTAACTGGCTCTTGATTTATTGAAATGGGGCCCGGAGTGCGCCAAGGTTATGGAATCAAACACCCAGACTGATCCCCTGCGCTGAGGGTTGCACAGAATTGAGGTCAATTGACTGTTTGGCAGACCCACGCTCCTACAAACCCTTACACCAGCCCCTGCCTTCTCATTAATGTCTGTTTCGGGGTTGGGATGGGGGGGTGGGGTGTAGAAGGTAGAATGCTTGGTGAGAAGAAAGAGACCATTAGGGGATAAATTATCAGATGTAATGAGGTGATGTAAGGCTGCAAGCACTCATCAGAATTGTACAAGCCATACAACAGCACTAATAATGCAGTGTCAACAGTACAGGCATCAAACTGAGATATTGATTACACTGCAGCACACAGGTCATTTGACCAATAAACAAAGACACAATGCAAACAGATGCCCACTAGAATTATACTCCCATTGAGCCAGTGTGATAAATGACAAAGCTGCAATTTGCTAATCCTGAGCAATTATCTTCATGGTATTACATTTTAGGAAACAAGTATCTATCAGAGTTCCATTAAATGGTAAAAATATCAGAAAACAGAGAATCAAGGTTTTTAATTCAGACCCATTGCCAAAGTGAAGTCACTGAATTCTGAGGTGCATATCATTTCAAAATTTCCAACTCAATAATTGGAGCATTCCCAACTTCGTCCATTATTAATATCAATAAAAAAAACTGTACAACTAGAGTTTCAAAGAATGGTTTTCCATTCATTCATAGCCTTATATCATGAAGAACAATGCCAACAGTGGGATGGAGTGATGTAAAGCATGTTGTCACTGGACTCTGAAGCAGTGGATACATGTTTTGGGGAGTGACAAATCGTACTACACTGTCTGGCAGTCGGATGAGTCTGGCTTTGGCAGATGCCAGGGGAACATTACCTGCTGGACTGCATTATGTCAACAAGGACGTTTGGAGGAAGAAAGATGGTCAAAATACTTTTGTCTATACAGTATGTATAACTTTTGATTTTGCTGTCATGCTGGTGGTGTTTGAGGCTATACTTCACATACTCAAATTAACAATGCTAGCATTGTTTTCTTAGGGAGTTGTCCATATTGCCTTTTTGTTCAATGTAGGTACACTTAGCTATGCTATTTGTTGACATGTAACTTGCATTGTGGTACTAAATTTAATTAGTTATGCATATATTACATATAAATTTCATAAAGTACTGTACAAATTAAAAATGTGAACTGAATGATGGTGCCACATGAGAAAACATGGGGTCACCAAAGTAGGGCTTTAGTTACAATAAATGTTTCAGCAGAATATTTGTAGAAATCCATCCAATATTTGTTAACATGCCAGCTCCATGACACTGACCTTTTTGATACAGTGGCACTGGTTAGAGTGTGCAGTGTCATAGTGGTTCAGTGGTTCACACTGAATCACAACAGCAAGATTTTGGATTTGAATCCAGATCTGGGGCCTTTGTATGTTTTACATGTTCTCCTCATGCCTGCATCCATTCCCCCCAGAACTTACTTTTGAAGTTCAAGAACATACGTCATAAGTGAAAGGGTGATTCTACAGTGTGAATATGAATTATTGACTGCCTCTATATACCAGACTTTTCATAAACTGGTGACCTATTCATCATATAGCCCTCCTCTCATACAATATCCACCAGGGAACGGGTGATTCTCAAAATATGATGGATGGTTACTTGACCCTTCCCCTGTGTCGTCTACCATCATTGTGAAGTTCGATATTGTTGTTATAAGGCTCAGTTTATTTCTATGGAAACTTCCAGACACATGAAGACTTAAGTTCTTTCTTCTATCAGACTGACTCCTAGTTAAAATGATCAAAATCTAAAAATTGAGATTGACATCTGTTGAAGCTGTGTGAACATAGTTGGGTGGAACTATTTTATTGTTTCAGTCAACTGCTGGCACAAATGTAAAACTGAGTGTTGGTTGGGTAAGTGTAGATCATTTCTGTGTGCAGGTTCTCACCTGGTATTCACTGGGCCAGAAAGTGCTGACAGCGAGCTCCACCTGGTGCCACTGGCGTCCCTGGGAGCCAGAGATATTCCACACGGTGCTGCCCTTCGGCCCCCCGTTGACTCGAATGTACACCTGCAGGTCCCCAGGACTGTGACCGTCGCGGCTGTACAGGAAGTAACTGAACTGGATGCAATGAGTGTCGTTCTCGCTGAGTGGTAGAAGGAGCAGCTGAGCCCGCTGGCCCCCAAAATGCTGAGAGGAATTTACCATCATGAAGGACCCTGGGTGTGAAGATACAAAATGAGGATATATTAAGGTCTTTGTTTGATCATTTTACCATTAAATGTAATTTGTACATTTTCGGTGAGATAAAAGCTTTAAGAGCTACTTGAAAGTTAAGTCCTGAAAGACACACCAACCTTGACAAGCAAAGATTGTTTTTCTACAGCTGGCCTTTTCCCTATATTTTTTGTGAAAAAGAAGCATTTTAGTGTTTTGCCTGCCAGACAGTGCTGAGTGACCTGAAATATAGAAACATAACTAGTAACATCCAGGCACAGGATGGATATGTCATGTTAGTTTTCAACTTCCCCACACCGTTTGGCTTCTTTTTTTATTTTTGAAACCTGAGAAAGCCTTAAAGTCAAAGTTGCCATGTTCAAGGTTGTTACCGAGAACATCTTCTATGATCCAGTCTGGCTATTTGTCTGTATTTGGTCTGTCTTCACTTCTCCCTGTTTCCTGCTTTCACTGGAGTTCCATCAGTTTTACAGCGCTGCCTCAGATCTTGTGTGCTGAGCTGGATGTCAGATTGAGCTTTCATTTTGGACTGAGGTTCACAGAGTCACTGTTGGCGCTCTCATCCAGACAGCATCCCCTGGCCATGAGAAGAGCATCACAGAGGGGGGGGGGAGTAAAGGGGGGGGAGTTTTGCCTTTGACTATGGCCTTCACAGCAGTAAGGAGCTAAGAAATTTGTGTCCAAGGACACAGATGCCCCTGCTATGGGAAAACTCTCTTTCTGCTGATGTGGATGGATCAAAAAGAGTCAACAGTGAGCTGAAATAAATCTAAAAATATAAATAAATGAGCAACTGGGGAAATTATGTGATGCATATTCTTATGGGCAATTTTCTAATAATCGTATATGTATATCTCCCCACCTATATATTTGAATAAGCTCACTTGAAAACCTCACGCTGTCACGCTTTTTAACTCCATCTGCTACCTGTCAATCAAGCGCCCAATCAATCACGGCGCCCAACCAATCACGGTGCATCTGCCAGAAGGAATCATGTGAACAATATGGTGTAAGCCATCGGGTGGCGAGGCTTTTTGTTGCGGTCACCCCTTTCATCCACACGACAACGCAGATATCCGGGACAAAAACGCTAAGGACAATCATATATTTTAGTTTTGTCCGAACCCTCCATTCCTCCAAAATTCCAGTTTTTTGAGAACGCCCGGTTTGTGTGGTTGTGTGGACGCTGTAACCGAAACTTTTTCTATCTGGGGGGTGTCTCCCTGCAACAAAAACCGCTGTGACGTTAGTGTGTGTGACCCGTGTCTACATGTACACACGGAATGGACAGAGTTAAAAACCGGCTATTTTCTGACATATAACAGGTCCACGTCGAAGACGCGTTGATAAACATGCTTGACAGTTGGATATTTGTTCATCCGTTTCTTTCTTTATGAGTCATAAAGTTTATATATTTATTTATTCATTCATTCATTCATTATTCACTCCTCGTAAACGCCAGTTCTGGGTCAGACCAGGATGCGCTGTCTGCTATTGGGAGAACTCTGTGATGGAGGTCGTTGTAATACCAATACTTTTGTTTTCATATGTTTGGTATGAAGTCTGATATTATTGTTTTATCATGGAATTTCCACTATTTTCTTCCCATGTTAAACATTGCATTCATTGTCTACTCAGTATTTATGTGTTTTCAAATGTCACTAGTAAGCAATCTTTCTCCTGGCATAATTATTTTGGCCCTGTGAATCGTTATGTGCTGGAACTGACAGGCTGAAAGAAACCCTAACCCTAACCCTTAATTACTGACCACCTCTCCCTCTTGTTCGCTACTTGATGACTTTAGAAAAGCATTAGCCAAAGTGCAGTTTAAAATTCTCTGTCCCATCTGAATTCAACAAAAGGGCTGAATACAAAGTTTTTAAAATCCCCATTCATTGTTAATAGTTAACATAGACATTTTGAACTCTTCAATTGTTCCATCTTTGTTCAACACAAGACGTAAATCACAGCATAAATCATGAACAAATTGAAGGTGAAAAGAAATAAAATCCAATCTGGGAAGTTATTTTTTTTAAGTATGTATGTTTAATCTATCACTAGAGGAGCCAATGTAAAAAAAATCAAACCACAGGACACACAAGGGTAATTACCTTTAATGATAGATTGACAATCAATAAAGATCAGACATCCGCTAAGGACAATCATACATTTTAGTTTTGTCCGAATCCTCCATTAAATTCCAGTAAATTTTGATGAATTAAAAAAAAAACATTGTTGCATCTGCTTCTTTCATACTCAATTCATAATAGATTGGCTCTTTCAAGACTCATGTCACCCCCCTCCACAAAGTTTAATGGAAAGTCTGATAGGTAGGTTTTGCATCTTCCTGCTCAGTCAGATCAACCATCGAAGGAATTAATAAATACATTAATTAATTAATAGATAAATAAATACACATAATACAAATAAACATTGTTAAATTGTATAAATTTAACTGGGTAGTCCTACACATGCAAGAAGTTGAACAACAATATTTTTAGAGATAAAAAAGTTTTGAAATTAAGTTCAATCACTGGTTTCCATTTTTTATTTGGCCTTTTAATCCAGCTGTAAAATAAACTCTTCATCTGTGCTTTCATGATAATCTCAAAGAAACAAGCACTGATTAACAAGAACACAACAGGACCGGCAGCTAACTGTCTTTGTTTACAACCATGGGCTGGTTAAAACGGCTATGGGGATCACTTGCCTTTTTCCCTAACTTCCTATTTTACAATCATCATAATCGTCTTCATCATCATCAACATCATCACCATCATGATCAACATCGTCATCATCATCATCATCATCATCATCATCTCTCTCAAGCTGCTAGCAGGATCATGCGGCTGTGCAGCTAATTACATGTATAACCTTCACCTCTGGTGCGGTGTGTGCTGCCATGGAGATGGCGATGGCTGTGGCGATGTCCATGGTGAGTGCAGACAAAGAGATCGTGGGTAGTGTAGTTGCTGAGGTGCTCTAGTTGAGCGAGAGCACAATCGGAGCTCTGCCTCTCACCATTAATCACGCTGACACGGTTATTAGGCCATAATGGCAGCCAAGGGAATGCTTAAACCAGAGAGATGGCTGTAATACTCGCACACTGACATGGAGGACCATATCAGCACACACACCCTCCTCTCTATCCATCTCATACACACACACACACACACACACACACACACACACACACACACACACACACACACACACACACACACACACACACACAATTTTACAGGACAAAAAGCAGATCCAAGCCATGCTGACCTTCCCCTCAGTGAGAAGCAGCTTCCTCTTTTCTGTCATTCCTCCTCTCATCAGTTCATTTGTCCTGTTCTCAACCTCTTTTCCTCATTTTTGAGGAACAGAGGTTGTCCTCTCAATCTCCTAAAATCCTCTTCCTCCATCAGCTCCTTTCACATCCAACCTGTCTAAATAAAAGCGGTCTGAAACACTCGTCAGTAGTTCATTTGATTCATTTTTTTCACCACTTCTTTTCTTTTTTCAAGTGAAGAAAAGACACAAATATCTGTCAGGATAGTCCATTAACAGTTAATGAATGGACTCATTTTCAACACGGATAAGACAAGGAGACAAGAAACATTGCAGAAGTTGCCTCTGAACGATTTGTGTGGTTGTTTCCTAAGTGTTGATAAGAAAGTGTTTTTTTATCTATATTTTAAACACTGCTGATCAAAAGGAAGTAAATCTTTTCTTTTTCTTCTTTTAGTTAGTCTTATTTTAAACGTTGCCCCCCGTTGATGATACAAAGGCATCATCACCAGGAATCTTATTTAATGTACCCTGGAGTGTGCCTGACAGAAATACAGATGAACTTTTGATTTCATCAGTTCAAAAAAATACAAAAAAGAAAAGAACAGGTCAAAAGCAGGGTCAAATCCACAGACAATGTGGATATAAAGAGATTTAAAATGCATGTCAAAAAGCTTCCCTAACCGTTGTCTGTTCTCTCCCTGAGCTACATCCTCCTTGGCCCAAAAGCATGGGTGAGATGTCAAACTGTCAGAAATATCCTGTGATAACAAGCAGCTGCTGTCCTCTGAGATCTCGCTAGATTCTTGGACAATGCCGATACTTCTCTCTCCCTCACCTGCTCAGGCAAAAAGTCAAGCAGGCTCTGGCTTACCCTCCCCGAACACCACCACCACCACCACCACCACCACCAGACACACACACACACACCCACACACACACGCACACTCACAAAAGCAGTGGCAGCTTTGATGTTTAGGTTCTCAAGGGGTTCTGTGGCAAAATTGCTTTTTCTTCAGCTATGAGAGCTGAACCCACTCTTTGTTGGCAGGCAAGTCTCCAACTGTTCCTATTTACAGTACAGGACTGAATTGGAGTGGGTTTATGCATTGGAGGGGTGGAGACGCAGTCTGAATGTGACTGTTTGTCTCATATTCAAATATATTTAGACAACTCATTCTTTCCAAAAATAGACATAGGTGCTACACCATCTATAAGCTACAATTCTGCTTTTGATGCAGATGAAAGTGTCTAGTTGTTGTAAGAACGTAGAACAATAATGGAGTTTGTCTAAATTAGGATTTAAAGACACCATGAAACAGCCTATTTACTTTCTAAATGTGATATAAACTTGTTTAAGAGGAGTCATGGCTGCTCAGATTTCAATCATCCTGCAGTACCTGCTAGTTAGATTACTTTCCTACATGAACACTATTTACAGTATGTTGCTGTCACAATGATCTCATGAGGTAGCACTTTTTACATCCAGTTGGAAGTGAAGCTCAATAAATCAATTACAGTATTCTTAGGGCGGCTAGTGATTATTTTCATGATCTTTTAATTCATTTATGTTTTATGAACAAAAAAATCTAGAGTTGATGTGAAAATAATAATCTAACCAGACTAAGTATTACACCTACTAATATTAATGGTAGTTGAAAATTCTTGTACTGGAGAGATTTGTATCATGTTTCAAGTACTGTAAAGTAATACAGCTGTCTTTTGTAGTGGAATGTGAATATTCTCAAATCAACATCTCCACAGCCATTAAACTTCGAAACACAGAAACAAAATGTAGTTCTAACAAACTGGGGGTAGTGTAACAGAAAAAAAGTTTGTATTTTAGCTCCGTTAAGGTTTTATAACAAAGCACATGTTACAGTTATCAGTGCTAATTTATTATGAAACCAATTCATGCCCTCAGCAGCCAGATCAATCAATGTCTGATATTTATTCTCCTTTTAACTTTGCTTAGTTCTCTACCAACTCCAGAGAAAATAACTACATTTGTCTTTAGCGCTGCTATATTCCTCAGCTGTTTGCTGACTGAGTTTCTTTCGGCTGAGCAGATAGTGTGAAAAGTGTTGATTTGGAAGCTTTTGTTGACTGGAAGGCTAGATTAGTCATAACCACAAAATAATTAGTTAAAATATGCAGCAATTTATTGAGGTGAAAGAAGCTGTGATCTAGGAGATTTATTTGGAAAACATTTGAATCTGCTAAGGGGAATTAAATAGCTGCATCACAATACACAATAACCGTCACATTGCACATGGTCACTTCACCACTTGACTTGACTTATGCCTTTATATTACTTTTGGAACACAGGCCAGTGATGAATCGTTTCCGCCCTCGTCTGTCTTGGGCCATCCTCTCAAGCTGCTTCCTGTCAGTCCCTTCTTTTTGACGACTTGTTCTGTGCTCCTTCTCAAGGTGTTTTTAGATCTCCCTCTGCTTTGTTTTCCTTGTATGTTCCACGTTAATGCCTGTCTGGTTATTGCTGTGTTGTGTCTCCTTTGTGGGTGGCCAATCCAGCTCGACTTCCTCCTTATCAGCTGTACGTCTGTTGGTTCTTGTTTGGTGTGTTCCCACAGGTTGATGCTGTTAATAAAGTTTGGCTAAAAGATCCTGAGGATGCGTTGTAGACAGTGGTTGATGAAGGTTTGCAGTTTATTGATGATGTTATTGGTGGTCCTCCAGGTCTCAGATCCATACAGAAGTACAGATTTGACGTTGGAGTTGAATATTTTCAGCTTGGCATTGAGTGAGATGTTTTTTATTTTCCAGATCTTGTTTAGTATGTTAAATAATGTTCTTGCTTTCCCTATCCGTGCCTTCACATCCTCCTCTGTCCCAACGTCCACCGCTGTTACACTTCCAAGGTATGTAAATTTGTCAATCTCTTCCAGTGGCTACTTGCTTGGGTTTTGCATTTGTTTAGTATTTCTTTTTTTCCTCTTCTCTCTTCCATTTTTTTCATGATTACAGTGGATAGCAAGAGTTTGTGGTTTGTTTTCTTTTTCCCCACCCCTTCTAGACATTCCCACCACAGCTGATGAAGCGGTAGACGATGAATGAATGAATGAATGAATGAATATTTTATTAGTTTAAAACCATTGACATTCATCTGAAACATGTTTGACTGACTGAAACGTGTTTACCAACATGCAGTTAAACAGCAGGGAGTAACCAACACACACACACACAGACAAAACTTTGACTGAACCGTACAGTATTAATTCATTACTCATTAATATTCATTTCTCAACAAATATATAAACATGAGTGCAATGAATGTAGTAGATCCATCCATCCATCCATCCATCATCTTACAGATGAGAACCCAGAGAGAACCTGTGCATTCACAGGGAAAACGTATACAGTACTCAACAAAAATATAAACGCAACACTTTTGTTTTTGCTCCCATTTTTCATGAGATTGACTTAAAGATCTATAATTCATTCCAGATACACAATATTACCATTTCTCTCAAACATTGTTCACAAATCTGTCTAAATGTGTGATAGTGAGTACTTCTGCTTTGCTGAGATAATCCATCCCACCTCACAGGTGTGCCACATCAAGATGCTGATCTGACATCATGATTAGTGGACAGGTCTACCTTATACTGCCCACAATAAAAGGCCACCCTGAAATGTGCAGGTTATTTTTTGCTTTATTGGTGGTCTGGGGACTCAGAACCAGTCAGTATCTGGTATGACCACCATTTGCCTCATGCAGTGCAACACATCTTCTTCGCAGATTGTCAATTGTGGCCTATGGAATGTTGGTCCACTCCTCTTCAATGGCTGTGTGAAGTTGCTGGATATTAGTGGGAACTGGTACATGCTGTCGGATACGCCGGTCAAGCACATCCCAAACATGCTCAATGGGTGACATGTCCAGTGAGTATGCTGGCCATGCAAGAACTGGCACATTTTCAGCTTCCAAGAATTGTGTACAGATCCTTGCAACATGGGGCCGTGCATTATCTTGCTGAAACATGAGGTGATGTTCATGGATGTATGGCACAACAATGGGCCTCAGGATCTCATCACGGTATCTGTGCATTCAAACTGCCATCAATAAAATGCACCTGTGTTCTTTGTCCATAATAGATGCCTGCCCATACCATAACCCCACCACCACCACGGGCCACTCGATCCACAACATTGACATCAGCAAAGCGCTCATCCACACGACGCCACACACACTGTCTGCCATCTGCCCTGAACAATGTAAACAGAGATTCATCTGTGAAGAGAACACCTCTCCAACATGGCAGACGCCATCGAATGTGAGCATTTGCCCACTCAAGTCTGTTACGGCGACGATCTGGAGTCAGGTTAAGACCCCGATGAGGACGACGAGCATGCAGTTGAGCTTCCCTGAGACGGTTTCTGACAGTTTGTGCAGAAATTGTTCGGTTATGCAAACCAATTGTTTCAGCAGCTGTCTGAGTGGCTGGTCTCAGACGATCTTGGAGGTGAACCTGCTGGATGTGGAGGTCCTGGGCTGGTGTGGTTACACGTCGTCTGCGGTTGTGAGGCTGGTTGGATGTACTGCCATATTCTCTGAAATGCCTTTGGAGATGGTTTATGGTGGAGAAATGAATATTCAATGCAGGAGCAACAGATCTGGTTGACATTCCTGTTGTCAGCATGCCAATTGCACGCTCCCTCAACGCTTGTGGCATCTGTGGCATTTTGCTGTGAGACAAAACTGCACATTTCAGAGTGGCCTTTTATTGTGGGCAGTATAAGTATAAGTATAAGTGCACACCTGTGTACTAATCATGATGTCAGATTGGCATCTTGATGTGGCACACCTGTGAGGTGGGATGGATTATCTCAGCAAAGCAGAAGTGCTCACGATCACACATTTAGACAGATTTGTGAACAATGTTTGAGAGAAATGGTAATATTGTGTATCCAGAATGAATTATATATCTTTAAGTCCATCTCATGAAAAATGGGAGAAAAAAAAAAGGGTTGCGTTTATATTTTTGTTGAGTGTACAAACTCCACACAGAAAGGACTCAACTCGAACCTGGAACCTTGCTCTGAAGAAGAATGTTTCATCTATGCCACCATGCTGCCCACAACAGATAGATTGATTCCAAAAGCAGAGCAGTCCATCCTCATGCAGGAAATCAGCTCATGCTCAAACAAATCATTTGAAGGAATAAGTGTCAAGTGAGCTGTTCCTGACAGCTATCAACGTTATTTAACCATACAGGACTGAGAAACAGTGTTGAGTGTCTGATTTGATAATTTGAAGTGAACCGTACCAGATATTATTGTAGATAAGAAGAGTTGTATTGAATGTTTTTAAATATAATCAATTATCAGTGAATCTCTTGTGTTGCATGAAAATACTGTACAGACCCTACCACCTTCTATATTGAGAACATATTACAGCCATGAAGGTTAACACACACCATAAATGTGTGTAAAAGGCCAAACATCTTTTTTCATTGTATCTTGATGGAACAAGTCAGCATGATTGATGCAGTAATTAGAAACTTAATAAAATTCATAAAGATATAACCTTACTCAACATCCTTGAGGAGGTGCAGAGACACAGAATATATGAACACTTGGGTACAAAAAACAAAAAAAAAAATCTGATGCAGAAAAATTCTTCATAAATCCATAAAAGCTGATAAGGCTCCATCTATTTCTCCCATGACCCAGCCAAGGGCGAGGGAACATGCATTAAGAGATTAGGGGACGGCCTCAGCTCCCTGAATTCATATCAGAATGTGGGGTGGGAACCTGAGTCATAGGTCTGCCTGCTTTTATCACACTTACACTAAGAATAAACAGAGAGGAGCTGAAAGTCAAAAGGAGGGGTGAGGAACCGCAGCAAGAAAAGGAGAGATAGTGATGAATTTTATCTTTATATTTGTCTCCATCATTTTCCGTTAACTTTCCTCCACTGCCATCAATAATGTTTTGTATTACTCAGGCAGCCCTCTTCGACACAATGATAAAGCCATATTTCTTTGGGAAAGGCCAAGAAAAACCTGATGTATTTTAATCAATTTTTTATCTAACATTTCCTTCTTCCCACCAGCAGTCCCCCTCGACTTTCCATTAATAAGTTAACAGTCTGGTTTCTGGAAATGATGACTGAGACTGTAGAAGGTCATCTAAGCTTTTCAATTTTGTCTTTCAGATCTTCATTTTTGTCTTTTATTGTTTTTTGTTTGTTTGTTTTTTTTTTTCATTGGTATTGCAACCCAGTGAGCCATGGTGACCTTAGATGATATTGCGTGTACAGTCACATAGTGGAGTGTGACAAACATAGATGATTGGAAGGGCACAGATTGGTCTCACTGTTTGCTCCTCTTTGTATCTCAGCCTGTAGTGTGTCATGTAGTCTACCGGCAAGGATACCAGAGCTGGGACTTGTTTACTGGAGCCAAAAGGCAATGCAGATTTTGCCATTTACAAAAAGCAACACACTGCTTACAGCGTGCAAATGGGAAATCTGCAAACCAACAGCAGCTGGTCATGAATGCGACACTGACAGAGCCTAAACGCCTTGCAAACAATACGAGTCTGACTGCAGCTGACAAGTTGAGCTAATGAATTCCCCAGGTGAGACTCCAGAGCCAAGCAGACAACCTGAAGACTGCTGACAACGACAGAGTCATTACTGTGTCTCTACACCGACACTGCCTAGACGCACCGATTAGCATCACATAGCACGTGAAATGTGCCAACAATGTGCACCTTTCATTGTTTATGCAAATGCTGCTTCACATCCAGTGGTAATGCCCACACTACCGCTCTGTTTACCTTGCAGGATTACAGACATTATCACTGTACTAGAGAAGACCTGATTCATTGCCAGACCATGAATGTTTATCCCAAAAGGGACTGGATACCTGAATCAGATATTGGCAAATAGAGAACTCTATCTACTAGAGGCTGTTTGGTTTGTTAGTTCCAGATTAATTGTTCCTAAGCATCTGTGTTCAAATGGTGATTGGCAAATCCAAAGCTGTTTAAATCAAATCAATCCACTGGACTGTATAAAAGTTTCTTGAAACTTTTTGCTTCTCATCCAAGAGGCTTCATCAGTTCTGAAGGTGGCTGGTCTTGTACCAGCTTATTAAACCTGTTGGGTGTGGTCAGTGCTATTCACATTTCAACGACCGTAGTTGAAACCCGTCTGGCTCCTCAACAATGGGTGATGGGGGTGCCAGGGGTTGTCAGTGAAATGTGAGTTTCACCGAGCCTTTGTATACTAACGGGGGTCATCGCCTGGGTTAATCTGCTGAGACTTTGTTTTTGGGAGTTTCGAAAGGATATGATTGTAAATGGGCGAAAAGTGATGTTGCAGACCACCCCCCCATGTTCAGAGATGGCCTCTCAACTTTGATCTGGATGGCTTTTTTCACTCATCACTCAAACCATCTGTCTTCCCTGTCCAAGATCTGAACACCAGTACCGATGACTTTAAAAAGTTTAAAATGCAGGCAAATGAGACACATTTTTTGTTAAAAGTCTTGCCATTCCTAAAAAGCTGTTTTCTCGTTATTGCACATCAATGCAAGTGAAATTGCTTTCCTCTGACTCCTTCATTTCTTTCGCTGCTTTTTCAACTCAGCTGTTTCGTATTTCTCTCACTGATACCACTTACAGTACACATTGGAATGTACAGATTTGATTGGCATATTGAAATCATGTGAGTTATTTTATAATGTATGTAATTGGTCTATCTATGAGTTTCCTCAATTGCCAGTTCCATAAAGGGTATAAAAACTGCAAAGATTAAATTGGAAATGCTTGATATTCTAATAATGTAGAATTATCTGAATGACCTAAGGGGAAATGTTGCAGTTGATCCACATTCATACTTATCATACTGTTTTTGAATAAATAACTACATAAACAAATAACCCCATTTCTAACTTCAAAATCTTCTTAAAATGAAGCTTCACGTGTGTTTTTATTTTTAAAAAATATGAGAGTAGAGAGAGAGAGAATTCTAGTCGGGGGGCACTCTGAGCACGACGTCAGTGTACCGTGGAACCACACGAATGACAGACCCTCATGCTCACACTCACCTACGGGCAATTTGGAAAGATCAATTCACCTAAGCCACATGCTTTTGGATGTGTGAGGAAGCAGAGAACCCTGAGAGAACCTGTGCAGTCACGGAGAGAACATGCAAACTCGCACAGAAGAAGACTTGAACCTGGAATCTTCTAGCTGTGAAGCGACAGCGCTATCCACTGTGCCACCATACTGCCCTTGTCAGGCTCAATTATTATAAAAAAAATCATACTGTTGCTGCAGCAGGAAGAAAAAAATTATTCACTGTCTGAGGAAAACATTCATGACAAAAGTTTAGCTGTAAACAACTTTTCTCTATGAACAACACTGCTAAATGACTGTCTGACAGTCTCCCTACAAGTTGTGTGCAGTAATAAAAAATGAACTTCCTACTGTTTGGTTACAGCAAGGCTTGCAGGAGTTCCCCAAGCTCACCCTGATGCTTATCTGAGAACTTGACCCAGGACCTTATTCTAGAGCCACAGCCAGCTTACAGACATAAATGGATGGAACCTGAGTCAGATTGTGGGGGCAATATTTTCAGTGGATGAAATCAATAGAGCATTAACAGCTACCCGGTGACTATGTGTGGGCTGACTATCCTCCCTCATACTATTACCAGCTCTCCTTCTTTCTTCATCTTGATATATGTATACCACCCCCCATCAGCCTTTTCATCCTCCTCCTGTGATCTACTGTTTGTTTCATCTCACCACCCCGTGGGCCTTTTGGGGAGCTGGTACTCCCTCTGCTCTTCATGCCAATATTCTTGTTCTCTGGTCATTCAGCACACAGTGCATACCATTTCCCAGGCTCTGCAACTTTCCTTTCCTTTCACGGGATCATGACTAGCAGAGTTATCCATGATGGTTCTTCACTATGGATCCTCCTGCTATCAAGCTGGCTATGATCAGTCAACATACCAGGTGTTTGAAGGAGGAGTTTCTGGGATGAAAATCAAATCTCCTTTTCTTGCTGTGCTTTTTATTTGAGAATAATCCAATTATCATGGGCTTGACCTTTACAATGACTCTCTCTAAGGAGTGAGTACACTAAAGACCAAGTATTCCAAAGTTAACATTACAGAGACCTTGCATCGACACCTGCAGAAACACTATTTTTAGGGATTCTGTACTTAAATATTTATTTAGGGGGCTCAATGGGAGAATGACTTCTGCAAGGCCTGCAAACACTGATGATTCCTGAAAGCTAGATTTGTCCAGTGACTTTTGAAGATTTCACTTGAATTTGGTTGCTTCCACTAGACATGCTGCTCATGCCTACCCAGTATACTATGTTACGTTGACATGCATCTGCTAATTGTTAACGTTTGCAAGCATCTTCACTAAAGGTGCATGGGGATGTTTTCAGAGATAATTAACATCAAAATGGCATAATAGCAAGGTAGGGCATGAATTACTGAAGTACATCATATCACATTTATTTTTTTAAACGCATTCCCCTTTTGACTTGACCTTGACTTTGCTCTTTTTAAAAACTTTTTTAAAGTTTTAGCAAGTTTTTCAGATTTACAGTAAATTTTGTAGTAAATAATAAAATTGTCTGAGGTTATGCGTGTCCTGTATTTTTTATGTCTAACTTGAAATGCCACACAACTGCTGCTTTGATAAGGGCTAATGGATTTGACTGATGCTGTTTTGAGAGACATGAAAGATAATGCATCTACTTCAGACAGGTATATTACCATTTTCTTGATAATCTTCTTGCGTTGTACATCTCTGTGGGTGCTCAGAAGTGTAACGGCAGGAGCAGCATTCACAGCCAGAATCATTAAATCACTCAGCAATCAAGTTGCACAAAGAGGTGAGGGAAAGCGAAGAATTTCAACATTCTGTCAGTGCAGCAGGATGCCAACAAGAGAACAAGTTCACAGATATAAAGTAAGTTGAAGAAACTAATTGTTGGAATTGGGTGCCTGGAAAAGACGAAACATTCCCTAACCCATCATCTCAAGATAACCCAGTTTCTTAGCTGCATTTGCCTTTCACTGATTGGAACCATGAAAACTGACTGGTGGTAGCAGTGGTGGTGGGAGTAGGAAGGTGTGTGTATGTGTGTGTGTGTGTGTGTGTGTGTGTGTGTGTGTGTGTGTGTGTGTGTGTGTGTGTGTGTGTGTGTGTGTGTGTGTGTTGGGGGGGTCAATTGCTTAGGATCAGATTGTCATCAGTTGGTGCAGTGCAGAGCTGCAGCAATGGAGTAGAAGAGGAGGGAAGGAACTGGATCAGCCAGGCTGGATCAAGGCCCACTGCAGGTCCCACTCCCACCTACCCCTCTGCCAGACACAGAGCAGCTGTGATAAGGCCATATCTGTTTCCATCCTATTGTGCACCAGAGGCAGATATGGAATGGTTAAGTTGCACTTGGAGGAGAGAAGCAACAATCTGGCCCAGATCACCTTCAAGATGCAAAGCCTAGCATTTTTTTTTTTGCTACCACCTGTCCCTTAATTAGCTCAGCCCCCAACCCGTGGACCCAGGTATGAACTGTCAGTCAGGGTTAGTCTGGGCGGGAAAATGCTGAAATGTTTGATGTCTGGCTTAAAACAACAGCACCAATGCCTGAAGTTTGACAGTAAGAGGCAGCCTGATAGAGGGCTTGATGCTGAGCACAGACACAAATATTTTCTGACTGAAGCTGCTGACAGCTGGGATTTTGTGCCAAATAGCAAATCCTCGCACTTCACAAAAATCTTTATTGTATAGTATTTCCACGAGAATTTCTCTAGATCAGCGTTCATATGGCAAGCCAAAGACTTTAACAACAAGCCATGACAACAAGAAATAAATAGCATACCAAAAAAAAGACAAACAAATAAAGCTAAATCATCTAAATAATTAGATTTTAATTTCAGTGTAGCTCTCTTAGTACTGGAATTAATTTTTAATTTTATTACAGGTTCATGTATGTGGTTATTTTTCCACAAGTGTAATTTAATGCAGCAACGTCAACGTACTCAATGACGACTAAGGTTTTGTTTCTAAACTGTTTCATTTATTTAGAATTGTGCTACACCAATTTTTGTGTATCAAACAAAATATCTTACTAATTTTTTCCTCTTAACCAAAGTTAAAAGTAAATTGCACATTTAATACTAAATTGTGCTAAACCTATCCCATTAGGGGTTGTTGATCTGTAGTGGCTAAGAGCTTAACTTTTATACAAACATGAACCCTGAAATCCATATCAAATTATAATGTGACAAAGTCATAATATTAAAAATAAAGTGTATTAAAGCTGTACAATAAAATAATGGTCTGGGAGAACACAAACTTGGCTTCAGTTTGGCAGTAGGGGGCACACTAATACTACCCTGCAATGATTGCAGGCTCTCTGAATAACAATGAACATGTCACCCATGTGTCCTTAATCGCTAAACCAAACACATGGCACCCGTTTTTGTTTTTTTGGATTAAAAAGAAGGGTGGTTTAAATTTTAAATGTGTCACTGAAAGGCGGACCGTTAAGTGACACGGGGCCATTCAACCCCCTCTTGGGATAAACAAAAGACCAACCGTTTAACTTTCCACACAATGCTGTGGCTGTGAGTCATTCAAAATCACCCACACTTCAATCCTGTTGGTTGTCACAAGACAAAAACCAGCCAATAGCATGGCTGCGGGATTCAAACAGGCCAAGCAAAAAGCAGCCATGACTCTGAGTTCATTACTTTCACACACATTGAGGTGCTTATTCAAAACTCATTGCCCTGCCAGACACAACTGAAAGGCATTTGTAATCCCCAGGATATTAATTCATATCCTGTGTGGCTGCTGTTTTAATGGTACAGCCTCCAGCAAATAAAGCCTTGGAAATTGAAATCAATAGTAATAAATCAGCATAATAAGCATTTCAGCTGAAGTTGGAGGGAAAACGCACGCTGTTCTGAAATCTATCATTTGACATTTATGAAAGGAACTCTTAATCCTGAGATCCGCTAACAGGGGGAGCAGAGCAGTCCGACTGACTGCAAATCATGGCAGGAGAGCAGACAAATGTTCATAAAGGAGATGCAAAAGCTGACCCTGCACACGCAGCAGCCTCTAGTCTGTAATTACAAGCAAACACCAAGATGAAAAATCGTGATGAGAGCCCACAGGGAAATATACACGCAAAGTTATAGCAATTATATTCATTATTTTTGCCCTGCAAAGACCGGAGAGTGTTTTGGGGCAAGGTCAAAGGCTCCAGAGCGAATGACAAAAAGAACATTTCAACAGTAACGCATGAAGAGGCAACGCATGCATCCCTAGACAGCCTTCACATCAGTTTTATTACAGAGAGTGAAGTCTGGCTTTTGTGCAGTAGAGGTACAACAACAGATAAAAGAGAAACACACAAGTTTTCATCATTGTTGTCAGAGTAATTTTTTGTCTGCTTGCTGGCTCTGTGTTCAGAGTACAACATACAATCTAATGCCAGAAACACCCTAATGTCCCAAAATACCAGGAGAACAATAATAGCGATAGGAGAATTGGCTGTTTCAGTTGTGACAAGGCAGCAAGTGGCTGGAAATGAAATTGTTAGGGGTCTTTCAAAGAGAATGCCGGGTTTTATGCACAGGCTGCTGCTCCCCGATGGGAGGAGTGAAAAGGGTTAGGGTTAGGGAGACAAAACGTTTCAACAGACTGGTGGCGACGTAACCAATGACAGGCCAAAATCCTGTCCACATGTAGCCGGATCTTTTTGAAAACGCAAGTTTTTTGTTGCTGGTACGCCTTCCACCCACACGACAACGCAGATATCCAGGACGAAAACGGAACTTTTAGAAAACGCTGGCCAAAGAGGTTTTTTTGAATTTTGAAAACGCCAGGTATGCGTTGTTGTGTGGATGCTGTAACCGAAACTTTTTCTATCCGGATGGCGTCTCCCTGCGACGAAAACCGCTATGATGTTAGTGTGCGTGAACATATACTGTATATACAGAATGGATGGAGTTAAAACCGGCTATTTTCTGAGGTACAACAGTCCTCCGATTCGCTGCCTGCTGGTGGAAGAAGTCTGTGATGGAGGTCGTCCTCCAGGAGGAACGGTGTGATTTTACACACGTTCTAGGTGTTGTCACGGAGTTGTTCTGCTTATAAACATGTTGATCAACGAACTTATGCGGTTACGTGTAGATGGAGATTTTTTCGAAAACGCTATAATGTGGACGCAAATTTTTTTCTATGAGGGGTGAAAAAAGTTGCGGTTTCAAAAAGATCAGGCTACGTATGGACATGGCCAAAGTCGTATACACACATTTGATGACCTCCTCTGACATACACACACATTTTACTCACTCATGACGGAGGCCAAGCATAGTGCAACGAGGAGGAGAGGAAACTGAAACTGCCTCAAAAATCCAATTAATCCATGACAGGAGAGACGGTTTGGAAGGCACTCAAAAAGGAAAACCACAAGAGATAGGGAACAATACACCACTGGCCCTTGACCTGTGTGTGTGTGTGTGTGTGTGTGTGTGTGTGTGTGTGTGTGTGTGTGTGTGTGCGTGCGTGTGTGCGCGCGCGCGTGTGTTTTGTGTGTTTTCGTATGAGTGTGTGTGTGGGTTTGATTATGTGGTGAGTGCATTAACTGTCGATCAGCCTATAGACAGATTTATTGGCATAATATCATCATTATGAATGGTTTAAATTGTTGAATGAAACTAATTTTATGCCATACTCAAGTAAAACTTTAACTGACATTCTCAATATGTCATCCCATGTAAGAGGCATGAATCAGAAAAAAACAAAACCAACAGTAGAATTATTTTCAGTTTTACAACTACTTACCTGAACTCCACAAATTTATAATATTAAAAAAAATAAAAAAATAAAAATAACAAAATAAAAGGCCTCAATATTAATATAACATTAATATTGAGGGCCAAGGGCCTAAGAAAGCTGTCAGAAGCTGAAGTCATGCATTGCTCCCTGTTTGCAGTAGGTTATAGAGGCAATTATTACAAAGAGACTCAATGATTTTGAGACAACAACAGTCAGAAAAAAAAAGATTATTATTGGTTATATTTAAGGAAACACTAGTTATAAATTACTTTAGGCTATTTAAGCTGTTTTTGTTTAATTTGGATGGAACGGCACAAATTGTAATTTTGCCAACAGACTTGATATAAATTGGTCCTTGGGCTGCTGGTATTTTTCTTGTTACTGTTCTAATATTCTCTGAGAGAATTATCTACTTTCTTGAACTGCACATAAAAACGCTCATTGTTTTGTTACTAATGATTGGGGAATGAGGAGCAAATCAAATACTTATGGAATGTTATTTTTCCTCCCTCAGTCACTTTTTTTTTTCTTTAATCCTTGCACAGTTTTGTGCAAATTCTATCTCCTATGGGGAGCTCAGGCTAGGGAGGTTTAGAAGCTCATTCCATTGAGTGAAACTAGGGAAAGTGCATGTTTGGGTCCCGCGGGATCTGCAGATGTTAATATGGGGAGAGCGGGCAGCAGTAGTGGGGTGACAGCAGGGCTGCAGCACAGTCACGGCTGGATATTGGTGTCAGATGGAAGATAAATAATGTAATGCCAATGGGATCTAAAAGCAGATGTATAATTTGAGCTGGTGACACTTCATGGATATGCTTCATTCTAATAGAAGGCACTTTCACAGCCATCAGCCACTTCTTCCAGATTCAAATGTCCACTAGAGACTGAAATAAAGCAGGAGAAAGGAACATGGGATAGGGACTGTAGGAATTTAAGCCAACAGCTAAGTCTGTTTTCACATATAAACAATCTCGAAGGAACCCTAATTTCAAGCTGCAGCAGCTCTGTTCTCGTCCTAATTGACATTGTTATAGCACAAGTTGATTGTCAGCCTTTTCAGTCAAAATTTCTGCAGCTCTTTGTTTAGTACATTATATTGATTTTCCCTGAAAATCAAATAATTAGAACCATAATTTGATGTCTCCATAAGTTCTCTTGTGTCCAGCTTTCTCCCACCTCCACAAACATGTAGCTTTGGTGAATTGGTCAAACCAAATTACTGTAGGTTTGAGTGTGGTACTGAATTTGAGCTTGAAACTGAGTGGTTTTGTCTTTCATGTGACCCCGCAATGAGCTAGTGTTTTATTTGGGGTGCGCACCCCATCTTTCACTTTTAGCCAGCTGGGATAGGCTCCACAAGGTGGATAAGCTGATGTGGATGAGACGATTGTGATTGTCTCATCTACAGGCAAATGGATGGATGAACCCTTAATGCCGTTATTTTGTCAGCTGTCACAAAGACACCTGTATCCCATTACTATACTCCCTGGTCAACTGACTCACTTGCATTACTCCAGCTCTTATTGAGTGATGCTGTAATACTCACTTAAGCACAGCTGAAACCAGAAACAATAAAGCTTTTTTATAATTTTTTTTTATTCAGAGACCTATTTTGGCTGATAATTATGTTCCGTAGAGAGAAAAATGTTGGTTCATTTAGAAATTTGACCGGCTCAATCGAGACAGGATATTTTTTAAGGTCAATTTGATAGAGAAAACTGAAAGCAGAAAAAAGCTTATGCTTTTCTCACCACACGCATCCTTAGTGAGTTCAACAGTTGAAATAGAAAAGAGTTATACTGCGAAGGACAGTCACAAGGTGAAGATGTTCATCTTACGCTGGGTGAAACTCATAATGAAAATTCAAAGAATTGTGCTTCAGTTAGTTTTAATAGGTGGTCAGAATTATTATTAAGTTCATAGTTAATACTAAGAATAAAACAACTTTACACTGACAAATCATACATGACATGTTTTCAGAATAAACTTCAGTCTAATGCATAGATAACATTAGAAAATAATGACACAATTCTCCTTATGAACAAATTATAAAAATCATTCATTCAAAACTGTGATGTACGTTTTCATTTTGCTGGCAACATCAAATAACAAAGTAAAATATCCAAACTGATAAATCATCTGACCTTTACTCCAGACTGCTTCAACAATGCCAAGAGCAGAACTTTTTTTTTTTTTTTGACAAACCACTCCTTTCTATGTGAAATGTGTTGTGTTTCGGTTGGAGACAATGACCTGAGCATTTTCAACATTGTTGAGCTGTAACTCGTAAACCTGAATCTGAATAGCAGATAAGTGGGGTTGTTGTTCATGACAAGTTTTGCCAGCAGGAAATGACCGATGAAAAAATTAGACAGTTTGTTTGGCATTTAACTACTATCTAATGTTTTGCACTAGACATATTTTTGAGCTATAAAAATAACTACAGAAGACGAACATATTTTGAAGGACAAACAGATAGCACAGAAAATGAAAATTGAAACTGTAATAACTGTTTTCCTGTTTTCGCAGGAAAATCGTTTACAGGGAGATGCCTAGTGACTGGAAGAGAAAGCTGATGGGTAACAAAGAAAGAAATGGAAAAAAAAATGAAAAAAGAAGGTGGGGTGAGAGGGTCAGCTTTATTTCTGGGGTCATTTCTGAGGTAATCAAAGACTCTGAGGCATCTATGGGTGCAGCATGTCCTCAGGAATGTGCTTCTGTATTCTGCAGAAGGGTGATCAATCAGAGCTGTTGGCGGCCACGCAGATGCTCTGCTGTTCCATAACTAACACACACATGCACCCAAAGCGACAGTGATGAATTGGGAAATGCTCAGAGAGTTTTGAAGTCACTGACTTTCCTCATCTGCATAATAAACTGCCACATGATCTCACTTTGTTCCTCCTCTTTCTCCTTCGCAACTACGTCTCTTAGGCTCTTCTACATAGAGTATACCTAATTTCAGCAATCGAGATAAAGCCATGTTGTTGTCTTTCTCTTAAAAGAGGTACATACAGCAAAGCTGTAATCAAACCTGAAAGAAGTTAGGAGATGACTTTGACATAGTCCTGTTATTATAATTACTTTTGTCAAATGCAAAGTGGGAAAGAAGAGCTGCTGTTTTGTTACCAGGGAACTAGGGCACCTTGAAAACACTGAGATCCTGTTAGTTAAATGACGTTTATTCATAACATCCCACTTGAGTTTTTGTGACACCCAGCAAGGTCCAAAAACAAGATGAGCAAGTGGCAGAAGGAAACAAGAATTTTACGTGTAAAGCAGCAATTTGAAGACATAGCTATTGTATAACTAAACAGATGCAGAAATGGGACTGGCAGGTAACTGTCATCTAAACAGTGACAACTCTTGAAAGTTACTCAGTATAAGTTATCTAACAATTCAATGGGAATTTAAAAATACAGAATTGATGAAATCTGAAAATGACAGGCCTTCCTACTAAAAATCTAAATTAAACAAGGCAACCTGACGAACAGCAGCAGTTGGCTGTGGGGTAATAGATCCTCCAACACCCCAGGTGTTCCCTGAACAACTGCTTTGTGATCTTAAATTATTGCACTTATTTTTGATCAGATGCATTACAAAAGAGCAAAACTGCCCTCGAATTCTGATCAAGGCATGTAGGAACCAAAACTATTCATATAATCGCAAGATACTTTGTGTTGATTCAGTCCTGGTAATAACAACTTGGCTGATTGTCAGCATATCTGGTTCAGACTAAAGAATGAAGGTTGAATCCAAATGGGTTGCTTAAATTCACCTTGTTATTTTTTTTCTGTTTGAAACTGGTAGTGATAGAAGGTGGTATGATGTGGGTGCATCCCAGACTATATTAATCACAAATGTGGTCTGCACACAGAGCAATGAAAAATATAAAAGTGCCAAGATGAAAAACCAGAGCCCCAGCTGTGCTGACAGAAAATGAAAGCATGCTACCTTCAATCTTTTAGGTTAGACTGATGATGATACTGGAGTGAATCTCTATGAGACACAGAGGGTTGGTGTTACCAGTTATTTTACCACAACCATAATCTCATTTTAAAAACAATAAAAAGATAATAAATAAAGTTTCTTTATCACTCACACAATCTTTTTTCACTCTATCGATTTTTCATACAGGAACTGCACATGCCAGAGCGTGTAACTGCATGCACACACACACGCACGCACACACACACACGCACGCACGCACGCACGCACACACACACACACACACACACACACACACACAACAACAACATGCAATTAAGAGAGAGAGATAGGTGACCACGTATTAGCATCCTAGGAGCAGCTTGCAGGGTTTGGTGTATTGCCCAAGAGCACCTTGACAGTGCAGGAGATGAACTGATACCTGTTCAGCTACCAGTTTACAATTCATACTTTGATCCATAAAGGTCTTGAACCGGCCACCGTCCAATCCCCAAGCCAAGTCTTTGTGGGCTGAGCTTGCGCCCCCTCCCAAAAACAGCTCCACCAAGGTGGATTCCATTGATCAACAGATTAAACTAAGTTGACCAGATTGGAAACTAAAGACCTTGCAGAAACTCTGCTTATGGACATAACAATAATCTTCAGATGGTGCAACCAGTGTTCTCACAATACAAAAAATGTAGACAATTCGAACACTTTCATTCTACTGTATACTGTTTGAACATCTCCTCAGAAGGACTGTCAAAACTGTTTCCCTCTCATTATATTACAGGAGAAGGAACATCTGAACATTTTCAGATATTTTTTGAACAGGATAAACTGAGCACCTGATCCTGCACATTCACATTCACATTCACACACACACACACACACACACACACACACACACACACACACACACACACACACACACACACACACACACACACACACACACACACACACACACACACACACACACACAGCTGATGATTATACCTGGGTCTTCAGTTGACAAGTGTGAGAAGCAGAAGCTGTGACAATGCATGCATAGACAGTGGAAAATAAGATTGGGTGTAACTTTTTTCCCTTTACCTCACATATTTTAATGATCTTTTAAGGCCCTCATCCCATTTAGGAGAAATGGTGAACAAAGAAAATGAGGACCTGCTCAAATTTAATACTAATTCATTACAGCTCCTTTAGAGATATGGCCAATGCAGCGTTCAAAGACCACTTGAAGGCAAAAATTACTCAGAAAACTAATTCGATGTGCAGTGCTGAGAGAGAAACTTTCCTGACTTTTAATTACTTTATCTGTCTCATTTTCTCTATCTGAAACGCTATTTTAGTTTGAACCGCGGGAAAGGAAGGGAGATAGAGCAAAAGCAACAAGGAGGAAGAGAGGGCGTGAAGGCAATGCATTGTCGAGATGTAGACTTTGTTAAGTCTCTTCCAGGTCTTTTCAGCTGGATTTTGAAATGCCTCAGGCCCACAGTCCCAGGATGAGGGTGGTTACGGACTGTGGAAAACAGGATTACGCAACCCTCTATCGTCCAATTAATTATCTGCCTGTTTGGGGAAATAAATTCTTCTTATCTCCGTTTGCAATCACAGCAGGCGTCTTCATCCGTTTGACGGCTTGGGAGTTTTGAATCTAAGTGTGGAGAATATCAGAGAACAAACTGATAGCCCCTTCATCAACTGCAACTTGGTTTGATCATGAGAGATTTTCTAACATCCAATTAAATTCCTACACAAAACATTTCAGGTTTCATTCAAGCTATTGTGAAGAAATCAAAAAATGGACTTAATTGGTTTTGTGTGGGTTTTTGAGATTTTTCCTGATCACCTACACAATATAGAAATGTGTCAGTCTGCTGTTGTTCTATTTGAGATTGTGGTGGTTTGTTCAGTGGCCAAAAGTCTTTGAGGTCTTTGTTCTTCTCGTAGAGCAGAGATAGTGTAAAAAAGCAAACGTCTCTGGATATGTAACCCAAAGGCCATTCTCAAGGTTGCAACCCTTTATTCATAGTTTCACTCTGGCCTGAAGTAAAAAGTGCACAATAGCAGCTATGATACAAGAAAGCCTCCAGCTCTGGCCAAAATACTGTACCAGTGTGGGCGGGCCAATCAAAGTGTTGCATTCTTCTCTGTGGGAGTTGCAGCCCCTGGTTAAAGATAGCAGCACATCCTGAAGTCTGGATTAGCCCTGCCAAGAGTATATTCCCTGGCTTTCTCTCTCTCCTCCTGCAGCTGCTGTTCCAGGAGAGCATGTCAGTTCATATTGGAATAAAGGTGTACCACGGGAGACCCAAGACAACCCACATCCACTGTTGAGGTGCAGCATATTGCCACCGAGGTACCCATGGGTGCACCTCCCAGAAAAACTCAGAGGAACTCTGGGAACTATGTGGTAATCCAAAGACAAGCATACAAACAATGCAAAGACAGTAATTGCTAACTTGTGACAAGAATGCACACAAAAATGAGCTTACAGGAAATTGTTTGTTGAGATCCATGAATTACATACAATCAAAACAGCTCAGTGAGAGGCCTGTGTGTAAGTGAGTCATTTATAAATCCTTTGAATTAATTAAAAAAGTGTATAGACAGTATGTTTTAAAGTGAAGACTGCTGAAGACAAAGATTCCAATATTAGCCTATCATTTAATATTCCCACTGACAAACTCAACAATCTGCAATAGAGCATCTCTCATTTTAATAAAATGACATTTTAATACACTAATTTATTTTAGACTTTCAATGTCTTGATAAAATACAAGAAATAAAACCCGCTCTTTATTCCTACATAGATGAAGATGTTCAGAAAGTGTTGTATTTCAATCATAAAGGTTTTGAAAGCAGTGACAAAGCAGCAATATCTAACCAAAATCCTGACTCACAAAACAAGTAAAATCAAGTAGATTGAGAGTTTATCAACGCCCTCTGCCACTCGTTTTGACAGTTCATATATTGCATGTAACAGTTTGTGTGATTAATATTTCCATTTTACGGTCAAAAATTCAATTTAGTTTCTACATTTGAGTTGAAAAGCTGTTTTTTTCTATTGTGGATGAACATCATCCCTGATAGTTTTACATAATTTAATTCATCCTCTTTGGGTCCTGCTACACAAGTAACACAAATATGTTCATGAATACAGTTAAGTTGAGGGGATGTCACCACCGTACCTGGTGTTAAGTTAACATTCATACATTAGTCATTTATAACTGACCTCAAAATCAAATGTTTCACTTACAATTATTATAAATATAATATGTGGATATGTTGCAGATCATAAATAGCCATAAAGAAAACTTAAAGATGACTGAGCAACAGGCCATTGTTTTCTTACATGTAACTCAATGCATACTTTGTCATTGCAACTCAGTCACAATAATTGTCAATATGACGTCTTGAATCTCTTGCATAGGCTCACTAACAACATTCTTTTTCAGTTACAGAAAAAAAAAATGTGGCAGTGTGTTATCAAAGTGCTTCAGCGGCTCAGCAGCCATAGCTGCAATACTTAATGCAATAAATGTGCAGGAGGTGTTGTGTTTCATTATCAGCTGTTCATTTGCAGTGAACCAAAAGGTGACAATAGATAATTAGAGAATAAACACAACCTTTCTGAAACAAAGGAATGTTTTGGAGAAGTCATGATTACATAAGTGCTGCTCAACAAGGCCCCAATTGTTCCTTGAATTAAATATAAGTAAAACTCAATCATGTAACTTAAAACCACATAAAGTGTCTTTGACTTTATGTTGTTGTTTTTTTTTAAGGATAAAACAATTTTACTTACAGTGGCACTGCCTCCCACATCCTCCCACAACAATGTGACGGTCAGGTGCTTAAACTTGACCGTTTAAACAGTGGTAATCTGAGTGATGCAGATTACCACTGCTCACTAAAGCAAATGTTCAGTAAACCATCAGCTATCTGTGGAAAATCTCAATTTCAAGAATGGCTGGTCTAAATCAGCACTACACAGAACGCTTCACACACTGATGCCTTTTTTGCTGCCTTTTTAATTGTGGTCTATTAGCTTCTATAAAGCCTGCTAGTTCTCATTATAAAAAATCTCTTTGTGGTGAAAGTAATAAGCTTTGATCCCAGTCTCAAACTGTCATGTGACAGTTTGGGCCCACAAAGTCCTTGAAAAAGATTTTTGAAGCTCAAGGGATCAAGGAGCAACAAAAGCCGGTGAATCGACAAAATAGACTTTGTCCACAATGGATTTGAAAGCAGCCTTTTTGAATCTAAACAGCTAAAGTTTTTTTTGTTTGACTCATCTTCATCTTTGTATGTGACCTACAGCTGACATAAGTGTGAACAAATCTGTACCACACAAACAACACACAAACATGCAGGAAACGGTATTGGCAGGCTGTAACCAAAGTGAAAAAAAAAAAAAAGTGGTCTATCAATTTTCCCATATATCTGTTCAAAGTACAACGATACTCCATGTTTGGCTTTGTCAATCACTGCTGACATCTACTGAAGGATAATGCAAAAACAATGTAAGAGCATAAAGTGAGAGAAAAAAAAAACTCTTGAATTCTGATCTTTCATATCCGTAGATAATACATACATTGCTGACTTAAGACCGCACATGGAAACATCCTAAATCACAAAAGGAAAGATCAAACTCATGAAAAACAGATTTAAGACTTTCAAGAGCAAAAAGTCAGAGTCTGCGTGGAGTTTGAATATAAGTATCAAATAGGGGCAGACCAGAAAAGCAACTGGAATATTTTAAATCTATGTTGACTCTGAGAGAATTTACAATAAACTCAACATAGCAAAGTAAAGGGTCATTGGTAGGGCAGGGCAATGTGAGTTCTTGAGTATTACTTTATAAAAAAAATGAAGACAGATGAAGTCTTTCCATCCTAAGACACCAGAGCTTTCGGCTGAGAATGGAAGCTTTAGCTTTTGACATCATCATCCTCACCAGCGTCATGTTAGCTCAGCCTTTTAAAATGGCAAGCAAAGTGTGGAGGATGCTTAGCAACACCATTTTGAATTTATATCCCACAAACTTTCAATTTCACCGTGGCTGAGATGAGCAAGACAGAGCCACTCGGAATGAAAGCAAAAAAAAAGAAAAGAAATAGAAGCGAGTACTCTTCATGGGGGAGCAGGGAAAACGAAGTAGCAGAAGAGAAGCCAATTACCCATGTGAGGGAACTGACCGTGGGAAAGTATTGCATTGGGACTGCATGTTCTGAGTGAGATAACCCTTCCATGTCATCCCTCTGTGACAACTAGAATTTTATCTGCTGCAGAGGGGGAAGAAACAGCCACCGCAAAGGCAACAACAACCTGCAGCCGAACAGAGCTGCAAGCTACAGAAGGAGATGGAATTAAGAGAGTCAAGCATCCACAGGGGCGACTGATGCGCAGCACATGAGCTGAAAGGAAATAGACCAGTGGGAAATACTAATACACACTATCAGGAAGGTTGAATGGGGAAGAAAATATAACAAGTGTTAAAAAGACAGGTAAAATTAATGTGTTGGTTTGAATAAATGTCTGCCTGTACCGATATTCCCATTTTATGTATGCTATACACTTTTGAAAGAAAACTATCATTTACAGATCAGACTACCCAAATATATCCAAAATTTTATTCAAATACACATACTTCCAGTTACCAAAAATACTAAATCTCTAAATTTCTGGTACACAATTAAAATGTTAATGCAACAGGGAAGAAATATTTGTGTCTTTATGAGAGAACAATTTGTGCTTGGGGAAAAGTTTCCAGTCCACACAAGACATTTTCCAGTGTGGATGAAAATTTCCCATGTGCACAAGAAACTCGCATCATTACTGTCAGGTATCCTCAGATTTGGAGATAAAGTCAGAGAGGCCAGACTGAGATGGTTTGGACATGTCCAGAGGAGAGATAGTGAATATATTGGTAGAAGGATGCTGAGTTTTGAACTGCCAGGCAGGAGGCCTAGAGGAAGACCAAAGAGGAGGTTTATGGATGTAGTGAAAGAGGACATGAAGGTAGTTGGTGTGAGAGAAGAGGATGCAAAGGACAGGGTTAGATGGAGGCAATTGATTCGCTGTGGCGACCCCTGAAGGGAAAGCCGAAAGGAAAAGAAGAAGAAGATCCTCAGATACCATATGTATCTTCATCCTGCTGAACTGAAAGACACCAGAGATGGATATGCTCATTATTATTGGTTGTATCATCAACCAATTAAATGATTATAATGTATATGATCCAGACACCAAAACCACTTCTCTATACCAATGCCCTAAATATGCTAATTTTTTTTTTCATTTTGAAAATTGTGGAAAAAATACTGATAAAAAATAGAAAATATTAAGTTAATAAAGTGGGAAAATAACATTTAGGGATTTATTATGGTCCACAAACAATCAGACTATCAATTTAGGTGTCAGGTGTGTAATACTTCTGAAAGCCTCACCAACAAAGATGGCCACAATCATAACCTCCTTAAAAGAAGTAGGCTAACATTTATTTTTAAAGCACTATTTAAAAATAAAGTTGCAAAGTACAAAGACATAACAACATAAAAATAATGACAAAAGAACTTACCACAACAGAAACAAATGAAACATGAGAAGATAACAATCCCTTGATTTTAAGAGAGACTACAGAATCAGTCTGCATCATCTCGTAAAGTCACCAGTAGACCTTTGATGTTTGTGCCAGTGCTTGTACTCTGCTGAAGGTTCTCTGTATGATCAGGATAGTGTGTCAAATATCAGCCCAATTCTTGAATTTTAACATCCACAACCAATCAAATACCTGCAGCTCTGAAATAACACGATGTCTCATGTCGGCTCCTGATGAATGTTTGGACAAACGGCCCAAAGTAATTACAGTTTTTCGCTCTGTTTGCTGCTTCACACAAAAGGCAAGAGAGGGGAAGGAGGAGAATTTCTTTGCTCGACAACATTAACAGCTCCATAGTAATTAAATTGCCTGACATGTTGGGTTCTTGCCTCAATAATTCATGGTCATATTTTGATGGCTATACATTTAATGGCTCTTGGGAGTCCTGCTTCAGGGGGCTTAGGCAGAGAACACTGAATTACTAAATTAATCTCACTCAGATTTTGTACCAAAGTGTAATCTTTCAGATGACTTGATAAATTAAATACATGCAAGAATACACAGGAAGTAAATCTGCTTTGTCGTGTAAAAGCTATATGAATTTTGTGTTAGTTTGCAATATTGTCTGAAATATGCGCTGAGTGCTCAAATAAAAACTTTCAAACTTGTTTTATACCACATAGAACAAAATGTGTCAGCCGAAATGTATGAAAACAAGATAGGAACTCTGCAGAGACGATACAAATTAATTTATTTATAACAAAGCTTCGAGTGGCTTAAAGCCACAAGACAGCCTTCTCAGTCACTACATCCACCAAGTCAGCATGAACCAGGCCATTTTCTGGAGCAGCCCACTGGAGGCTGTAGCCGAAATGGTCTGAGGAGCAAGGCAAAACTATAGTTAATTGGCCAGCTGAGTGTTTCTAAGACATACGATATAAAAACAAACCATAAATCCCTCCACACAACCCAAACAATGTATGTGAGGCTGAGCCACAGGGCAGCATCGCTGTGCAGCAAACAGGGTTAAAGCAGCTCCAACAGATGTATCTCTTTAATAATTAACTTCAACATTACAAAAAATTGCCATAAGCTGATGTTTAGAAGAAATAAATACCAAGTAACTAAATTCAGTTAGGTTTAAACTATATTCAACATTTCCCATGGAATAAGATAAGATTTATCTGATTATAAACTGTATTTCATATTTTTCAAGGAATGAGGATTTTAGATTTTAGGTGTTTAGATGTCGTGCAAATGCTGAAAGCAATATGCATGACATTAGGCTCACCAGAGGAATGCAGCAACTCCTAAAGCCCCCTTTATTGCCGTCTGGCAAATAAATTGAATTAATAAAACAAAATGCAGAAGCTGTATTTAAATTTAAAACTGGTAGAAAATCAGAGTTTGTACTAGATCTGTGACAGCTGACACAGTCAAAAAACAACGCAGTACTTTCAAAAGGTTGCCTTAGTCATCAAATTACTTGTAGGATCTGCAGTCATGTTGAGATTTACACGATTTAAATAAGAGTAACTGAAGTCTTCTTGTAAGCCTAATGAGAAACTTTCCCAGTTTTTGCTGTTAAAATGTTTCAGTTTCCTCATGTTTCAGGACCAGGTTACAGAGCTCCAGAGATCTCAGCAGGAGTTCAGGAGTCAGTAAAGTGCTTTGAAGAATTTAGTTCAGTATATCCTGTGTATTTTCCCTTTACTCACTATACCCTGTATAGCTTCAGAGGATTTGATCTGGCTGAAAAAAATCAAATGGTGCATTATTCAAATGGTCATTAGTCTCACAAGCCCCATCCTTCCTGCATATGGCTTTAGGCTTTCATTATTACATCAGTGATCAACCCATTACATGCAAATGGCTCATCCTAACGTTGGAGCCTATAATATAAAATTTATCATTTACACTGACAGTAAGACAATAAGGAAGCAAGGGAATGTGGAAATATTTCCTAAAGATAGCCTGTCAGCTCCTACGGGACAGGAGAAATAGAAAGTGGAAGGAAGGAAGGAGAGGAAAAGAAATGGGACAGGAAGAAGTAAGAATTCCATTAAATAAAATAGAGCCACTAAATAACCAGAAAACAATCTCATTACACTTGAACAAATATTTTATTTATATTTAAAAATACATTCATTAATATCAAGATGGGATGACAATTTGAGGAAAGAAGAAAAAGTGTGTTACGTGTTAATGTTGAACTAAACATAAATAAGTTGGTCTATGGCTTCAGTTTTACATTAATCCCAGTTATAAGCCTTAACTTAATGTGGAACTACTATCATTTTATGTATTTATTGTGTTGCAGCCTTTGTAAGTCTTATATCTAAGGTAATGTTTGAGTATTTCTATTCATTCACATATGAAGGAATATTCATGGTCAGGATTTGAAAATGCGTGCAAGTATAAGCAGCTTAACCCAAGCAGAATTTTTATCAGAATGTTTGCCACAACACCATGCTGTAAACTGAAATTTAGAATATGAAGTCTTCCTCACTGGTGTTTCTAACCAGCAATCATTGGTTTATGCGTCACAAACAATTGCTTTAAGCTTACGGTATATTGATTTTTTCACCCTAAATACCCTTGAAGTGACACAGAACACATCTGTAGAGGACATAAACCTGTCTTCAAACTCGCAACATGTTTAGATGAAAGGCAAACATTTTTACTTTGTGTGTTATAGATTCACAAACACAACTGTTTTAAAATGTAGCTTATATAATATGTTTCTCTGTGAGAGTGACCCTAAACAGACAGATTTGTTATGAGCCTGTGGGTGTAGACTTGCAGTGTGAAATGACATGAAGATAAAGCAGAGAGAGAAGTAAACAGAAACTATGGGCAGAATTCTAATTATCAGCGGTTGGAAGACAGAGACGACGTGGTTTCACAGGAACGGCGGTTGTTTGAAGGAAAAGTCACTGGTGGTGCAACGTGATGCTAATACCTGGTATTAAAAGCTCAAGCAAATATTGAAGGGTGTAGGCAAAGCTAATAAATAATGTAAATCCACTCTAAATGTGTTTCATATAGTGAAGAGAGATTAGCAAGGGGGCTGCGGTTGACCTTGTTAGCATAAGATGCGAGAGACACATCTACAGGCACCAAAAATAACACACAATAAAGAATGAGTTTTTTGAGGACAAAAAAAAGAAGATTTTCAGGTAGGCGCAAATGCTGGCAGCCATTAAGAGTTCCTCAAATTAATTTCTCCTCAACTGCAGAACCGGTTTTCTGAACCACTATGGAGGAAAAAGGGGTGGCAGTTTAATATTTAATCAATGACAGTATCAATTAATATCTTAACATAATATATTTTCTTGAGTGGGGAAAATGAACCTAATGTGCCTTTTACGTGGCGTACCTGGTGAAATCTTCATGATTGTTTTACCTGTGGCGAAGAAAATACATGAAAGGTTTTTATTCTGGATTTTATCCTGGATTGTCGTTTCCTAAAATTAGTTTCCTTTTTCCTTTCCTGGACGATGGCAAGTCAATGTATCTCAGTAAGAAAAAATCAACAGGATGTCAGGACTCATCAAATGAGTGGGATTGTTATGAGTCTTGTCAATGACATGGACAACTGAAGTCGATCAATGACATCACCTGCTTCACACCGTCCTTTATTTGCAGACCTGGTATTAAATCCATGCTAATCACGGAGGGATAGTCACATTACTGTTGTAGCCACTGCAGAGTGCTCATGTACCCACTGCTGAGATTTAAAATGTTAACCCGTGCCAGTCATTGAACTCAACATGATGCTGCAAGAATGAGAAAAATCACTGTGCGTGCAATTGGAGCTGTCGAAGTCAAGACAGAAGTGTATTTCTTTTAAATATTTATAAAAGAAATGTTGTTTCATACTGGCAATGCAGCCCCCATGTGGTTTAACTACAGTATATAGAAAACATTTAAGATGCTGAAAATGAATATCTAACAGCTTTAAATTACTTTCTCCACTTGCATTTTAATCTCTTTATTTTTACGTAATCGATGGTAAAATCCATCCTATTAAACAAACTAATTATTTGTGTCAGCAGCAGGTTTTTACAGACAATGGTGAATCCAATGACACTTTCCCTCTCTGTCTGTTTTTGCCTTATATCATAATAGTCTACTCAAAATAATTTGGACTGCATTGTACTCTGATTCACAATGATAAAACCACGCATTCATTGCTTGATGATGCAGGTGACGTGTAGCTCTCAGGGTTCAGCAACAAAAGACAGGAAGCTTATAGACAGATTTGTCATTATCAGTTTTCTTGTACTACAAAGTGGAATGCCATTGTCTCTTCTTAGCCTTTATCATAAATATGCCACAAGGGGATAAGAAAGCAACAGGCAGGTAAAAGATCCAGAAGGAAAACTCAGCGCGCATTGATGAAAAGCCCTCCATCACCAGGCTTCAGCCGATCACTCCCAAATCTCCCCACAACACATCGCCTTTACTCCTTCAGTGTATATTTTTTCATCCTGTTTTCATTTCTCTAGCCTGTCTATAGTCTGCATGGGGATTTTAGTGGGTTTAGTCAGTTTTGCCCAAGGGGCGCACACACACACACATACACACACACATCCTGCCCTTAACTTTCCCCTGGGTCTGATGAAAAGTGAATTTAAACTGCAGAGGAACCAACAATGACAAGTGTCACTATTTCAAGAAGACAAAAGGGGGCCAGACTGACAGTATTTTACCAACAAGACGTATTTTCCACAAGAAGAAAAATCCATTTTTTGGCTGTCTTCCATCAGTGACTGCCACTCAAAATCTGATGCAATGATACAGCTCATGAAAGTGTAATGTGTTGTTGACTTGTTCAATATTAATAAAGGTTAAAAAAAAAAAAATAACTGTGTCATGTTCGAAACATTTGGTACCGGTTTGTTACAAAACTGACTGTAATTTGTTATACACTGGAATGGAACATATTCACATATCCAACAACACTGCTCCCAATATTCTCTACTAAAGTCTCTACCAAAAACTAATATACAAACAAACACACACACACACACACACACACACACACACACACACACACACACACACACACACACACACACACACACACACACACACACAAACAACTGCTTTGTTGCTGTTTTAGTCTTTACTTTTTAAAGAAAGGCTGAAAAATTGAGTTTCATTTCTGACTGCATGTATGATTACCTCAAAAAAAAGTTCAAAGTCTAGTCTAGCATTGTAGTTGGGGGGGGGGGCAGACCATCGTGATCTCCAAAGGATTTGTGACAATGTCTTACACATGTTGATATCCATGTTCCACTGAAAGAAACTGATACCTACATGCACATTGGTGTATTATTCATGAATAAGCCCCTTGGCAGTACACAGAACTAAATGTATATACATCGACTGTATCTCTCTGCTGTGGAATTCAGATGTATCATGCAATCTAGAGAGACTGCTCTCTGTTAATGTGCCATTTAAATGCAAAGAGCCATTAAGCCTCGTCTGGTTCCTTTTTTGAGTCTCGGTCCTGGATCATCAGAGATGGTAGTGTTTAAAGTAAAAAACCGCCACAGTGGTGATGGCAAGAAGGCCGAGGGCAAAGGTCTGCTCAGCAAATGAGCATCATCTTCAAAACCCCAGCAAGATGATTGAATGGAAGAAAACCTTAGAAGTGTGCTTACCTTTGTGAAACTTCACCTTGTTGTGCACGTTGTACCAGAGCTGCAATGGCATTCATAACGTAGTATGATTTATGCTGAACCAAAACAGCCATGAATGATGTTTTACTTCTAGTGAGTCACTATCTACATTCATTACCCATGTGAAATGGCAGGAGTATTTGAAGAAATCTAAAAGCAGATATCATCTCACCTTGTGGCTGTCAGGACTGTTGCCATGCTGTTTTTAAATGCGAAAATTTTTTATTTTCCTCAACACTTTTAACATGTGTCTCCATCCAGATTTTCATGTAGTCGCATATTAAAAATGCATGAATATAAACTTTGCCTTTCATTTGTCTTAAAGCATACCTTTACAGCTCTCTGTTAAAAAGTACTTAATTGTTCACACATTTAAAGGATTTGTCGAATGCAATGATAATTACCTATGTCTTAGAGATGGACTTCTCTTCGTTGGTGGGGCTGCACTTTGTCAAGCTAAAAGTTGTTGGCTGGGCAAAATGAGGTGATTAAACAAATAAAGACTGAAACAAAAGATTGGTTAACATGCATTAAATTAACTGGTAACTACTTGTTAAGAAAATTTAGGTTAGGTAATATATCCGAAGCAAATGTGTTATAGTTCCATGAGAGAAATCAAAAGTATCATGGTTACCTGCACAGTGAACGGTTGTGTCAACAGAACAGCAAAAAGACGGGAAGACAAGGACCTGTGGTTCTTTAGAATATCTTCTGGGAAGGTATCACGCTAAAAATGCTAACACGCTAGCCCGTCAATGGGATTGTCCATATTATGTTAGCATTGAGCTAACCGCCATTTATTACTATTGGACTCTAGTTGTTATTAATTCCACAGTGAATTTATTTGAAAGTCGTGTCTTTTTGCTGTTCTGTTGACACAACCGTTCACCGCGCAGGTAACCATGATACTTTTGGAGTTAGTCGCGTCTAGCATTGCATTGTTTCTTATGGTTGCTAAGCTGTTTGGCCCCAGTGACGTGTGACGCCCACGTGACCACTGAATGCGGAAGCTGCTGCGGCGCAGATTTTAAGCTTTTTTGACCAAACGGATGATTCTACACATGTACAATTTATTTTTTCTTCTATTTTTCATAATGATGAATAACATAGATGTCACTTAAAATTAACTTTACTGTCCCTTTAAGTATCCCTCTGCATGGGTGACATTGACTGTCCGCTGTGAATTCAATAATAATAATGCCAAGAGAATCACCAGTCTGAACCCGCTTTGTGTCACACAGAAGAGTAAAATTGTGTTCAATTTGACCATTAAAAGGCCAGAAGACACACTGTCGAGCACAGCAATCCCTCTGGGTTTTCACATTGTTCTACACACTGATCTTTGAAATCTCTCGTCCTGCCTCACTACACCAAAGTATCCAAAAGAATATTCTCTCAAAACAAAAAAACTGTTTCTTTTCAGCTGCAATATTTCATGTCATTGGTATTTCACTGGCTGCTGGGCCCTAATCAATAGTATTGAGCTGTTACTGCCCAATAAACTAAGTTGTTGTCTCAATCGTAGTCTCTTTAGCATCTCTGAAAGAATTTAAAGACATTGGAAGGACTCAAGGTAAAGCCCGCTTGGAAAATTCTGACCTTGCATGTTCTTCCTCAACTGCATGATGGGAAAAGCAGTGGGACAAATAGACAGATCAGCTTTCATTTCAGTGTTAAGACAGATGAAGCTAACTCCATACTTGAGAAGGACAGTTGGAGTAATATTTCCACTCTAACAAGGCTGCGTGTTCACTTACAAACTTGGCAGCAAATCAATTGCACTTCATTGCACTGCATTACATACCGAACCACTGCTAGATCAAGAGAAACACATGGAGGCATAACAAGCAGGTTATATTGAATCGATTGCCTTACTGGACTTCTATTAATGCACCGCAGAGAATATTGCAAGCCCATATTTTATTCAGCAAAGCCCTGACTAAGAGGCCTACAGTATGTCTAGGTTTGTTTTTCTATATTTCACCTAACTTGTTATCAGTTCATCAGGTTTTCCTGACATTACTTTGTAGTTGTAGTTCTTCCCATTAACAGATCTCCCCTCTTTCACAAAAAGAAAGGCCCAAATTATACTCAAACAGTGCATTTAAACAGCAGTAGTGTCAGACAATAGGTCTTTGGCATCGATATTACATCATGGCCATGTGCAGACGTCACACTACAGGACAGGCAATATAACGTACGGCAAATTAAAACAGATGTCAAGTCTTTGCTACTGGTTCTCATTTTTCACGCTTTTCATTACATAAATTAAGAATATAAATATTAATGCTGAAAAAAATAATTTTTCCCAATTTATTCCGCAGACCTAATTGAAGTCCATCTCTTATAGTTACAGATGTAAGAATTATGGAATACATAAATGACTACGATCATTATTTGAAATTAAATATTGACAGCTTAAAATGTACACGATGTCAATGTGTTTTTAACACAGCCTTTCATACAAACTCCTCCAAGATAACTTTGATGATGAGAACACACACAATATAAATTAAATCTTTATCTCTTCTCCGCCAACATCCAAGTTATTTGAGCATGTGCTTATCCCAGATGAAATTGACCTTTTCTAATGGATGAAAAGGAGATGAGCATCGGCCATTGTGGTACTGGTGCTCCCTAAGGGACACCAGGGAGTATAATCAGCAATGACCCATGCTAGACTCTACAGTCCCAGGAGTTCCTTAACGTCCCCAGCCTGCCTCAGGGGAGCTGTGTCTGGAACAGCGGAACAAGAATTTGATAACTGAGAATAGATTATAAAATCATGGGTACGTGACAGCTTCTTCCATAAATTGCCACAATTTACTCAAACTAGGATCTTCAAATCAGCATCATTGGCACTTGGATATTTTCACCTTGGTTGTATGCTTCCTAAAACAGGCCACTTTAAGTAAATACATGGAAAATATTAGTGCAGAATGGAATTAGGCCGTCTGTTTAGATGCATGGTACCTCGCAGAAAAATAAACTGTTTAAGCAAACTAGGGTCCAAGGAAATACGATTGTTAGGCGATTGAGGAATCCTGGTGAGTGCTGTACACAGGCACCAGCAGTAAGTCTAAGTGAGACATCATTAATATTCAACCAAAGCTGGAATTCTCACTTTCTGCAAGGCACATGAAGAGGGAGAGACTGCTCTGATAATAGAGTTCACAGCAGCTCATCTATCTGCACATGTAATCGTAAATCATCAGATTCTTATTTTAACACCCTCAGATCTCATTTTACATATTTGTTGCATCATCTTCTAAACTTAATAAAGGTACTTGAGGCTGGTATAATGGGAGGCGGATGGGTGTGTCTCTGGTTAAACCTCACATGCATGGAATAATCATGTTCAAAATTGGGGAGCCTCTAATTAAAGCTTTTCAAATGTGTACATTTGATGTTTCTTACACAGCACGTCATGGCAGTTTATTAGATAATGATTAAATAATCATTTTAGAAATTGATTGTCAGATTAATGGCTAATGAAAATGATCATTAACTGCAGGTCTAAATGGAGAAAGGAATTATCTTAAAACAATAAAATAATGATCCTCAGCAGCTGAAAATGTTACACCCTTCAATGAGGGGGCGAAATAATTCACGAATGTGACGAGAGATATTTTCAGTCAGTAATCACTTTACTGCCCTCGGAAAAAGTACAGTACGTACTGCGAATCTCCGGTATACACATCACAGACGATCGGATGAAGACACACTGTCGAACAATGATAGCATCGATAAGTCCTGATTTATAACAATAACAAACAAAATAAATGAATTAACTAGTGTTCTTGCTGCTTTAACTTTTTACCCCTTATTTAAACATATTGTGAAATTTTTATGTTTTTAAACTATTTTAAAACACTTTCTTATTATTTCTCTTAACTAAATGTTCATCTTATTATAAATCTTCAATCAAATAATACTCTTATTAATTTACCATCTTATTATGATTATTATACCCATTTCTAACTTGTCACAAAAATATATGTAACATGTTAGCAAGTTGTGGCAGTGGAAAGTACTGAACCTATGTAGAATTCAAAGATATAATTTCCATCCATCCATCCATCTTCTGAACCGCTTTATCCGCTGTCACGGACAGATGGAAAAGATGCAAAGGTTGGTGAAAAACCAAGTGATGATGGGTGCTTTCTTGAATAAAAAAACAATCAAAAGTTAATGAAGAAAATGAGACGGATATAACTGTGGATAAAGACATAGAAGAAGCCAAGGGAAAACCAGCAAAAATCCAAACATTTGCACCATAATGGACGCGACTGTTTCCCTGGGTGAGGCACGGATAAATGTCAGCACCCAAGACAAAATAATCAGTGTGCAGCTTACAAAAAATTGTGTAAAGAAGGTTCTTTCAGGTTGGTGCGGTGTCCACAGGAAACTATATGAATTAAATGCAAATAAAACTATTGAGTGAAAAAAAAAGTGAAAAAAAAAACAGTATTGCATCTTTCTTTAGTTCTAAAACTGTTTTGTTTTGTTTTTTTTATTTAGGAATGACTACCAGGCTGTAATATTTTGATAAAAAATAATATGTAATTCTACTCTTTTTTTTAACTTCAACAGTTATGATGTTGTCATTAAAATTAACCGTTCGTTTTGTTCTTTTTATTGTATTGGCAAAACTCAACCCTTGCATACGGCATCCCAAAATGATGCATAAACGTCATGTTGGGATGCACAATTTTTTTTGAAGCACATCCCAGGGATGCACTACTGTCTTGAGGTAAAATGAAACCTATTCAACAGCCGGTTTTCTGCTTTACAGGTCATCGGTCTGCTGGAACCCATCCCAGCTGACTATTGGCGAGAGACAGGGTATGTCCTGGTTGCGTCGCCAGGGCACACCTAAGGTCAATTTAAAGTGATCAATTCACCTAAGCTGCATGTTTTTGGAGGTGGGAAGAAAGTGGAGAATCCAGAGGGAAGCCACACAAACATGAGGAGAACAAACAAACTATTATTTACTACATAATGATATAAATAGTATATTAACAAATTCATTCAACTTGACTCATTGACTACCACTGAGTCAAGTCTGTATCACTTCCAGTTGAAGTAATAGAGACAGTCTAGCAGAGCTTCTCTATCATACTGTATTTCTACACTTGGGTAGTGATGAACTAATCCCCTGTTGATGTCAGCAGTGATGTTTTTGGATGAGAGATCAGCATATATTGAATGAGATGCAGATAGGAAGAGACAAGAGAGACAATGGCAAGGATGAACGCTTGGAGCTCCGAATCACATCCCCTTCACTGCAACCCCTGGACCCCAGAGATTTGCCCAAGCTGACTAGTTTTGCTATAGTTGTAACAGCAAAAAATCTTCCATGTTATACGTAGTTGTATTCATTCATTCATCTTCTTATTAGCTTCTGTGTTTGTGGGTCACAGTGGTTGCTGGAACCTATCCCAGGTGACTAAGGGGCATGAGGCGGGGGACACTCCGAGTACGATGCCGATGCATTGCGGAGCCACATGAAAGACAAACAACCACTCACACCTATGGTCAATTTAGAATGATCAATTCACCAAAGCTACATGTTTTTTAGGTGGGAGAACCTGCAAGGAAGGACATACAAACTCTGCACAGAAAGGGGTTCAAACCCGGAGCCTTTTAGCTGTGAGAGGACAGTGCTACCCACTGCGCCACCGTGCCGCCCACATAGTTATAAATCTGTAAATAAAGTATTTAACTATCAAAGCCCTATCTCAGCACTGCTTGTGTTGTTTTATAGAAGGAAATGCGTTTGAGTTTTATGAAAGCAAAAAATATAATGGCATCAAAGTCACTGTTCTGCTGCCAGTTCTTTTTTACAAAAAACTAATTTAGTCAGTTTTTTGGTGGCAGGATTAGAAGGTGGCAGGATTTGCCTGGTTGTTGACAAAACAACCAACCAATCAATCAAGCAAAGACATATTCCGTCTCAACGCCTATAGTTGAGTGGACAAAATAAAAAAGATTTCTATTGACTTGGAATAGTAGGTGGTATTTTCCCTCAGATAGTCAGACAACCTTTACAACCTTCAGTAAAGCAGTAAAGTGGTTGTAGCACTGTATTACATTATGCTTTCTGTTCTTAATAAACTACTCATTGATTGAGACTCTAATGGTAGTAAACAAACAAACAAATCAATCAAAAAGTAAAAAGGCATTGTCTTCTTACAACATTTACTGAACTTTATATGTAACATGACTGGAGTAGACTGAAAGGAATCAGAGAATAACAAATTAATTTAGTCATGCCTGTTCATGTTTTCCTGTTGGTTCCTAAAGCACTTAATGGTTCAAGCCCACAATACATGACCTGTATTTTTATACAGCTTTGAGTTTATTTTATATAAATTGTAACACATTTAATGTAAAGCCCTTTGATTTCTTCTGTCTGTGATTCTACAGTTGCTAAACCAGAGTTTCATGAGGAACAGTATGACTGAGACATGGGTTAAACAGTAACAACCATAATGTACTGTAAAAAAAAAAGAAAAACAATTAATCCCCTTCTTCTCCAGTTGAAGTGATAGATGAGTAGATAATGACTGAAGTTTCATTTCACTTTGGGGTTCTTTGAAGCAGCAAGTTACAAAGTCTTATGATTAATCTTTCCCAAATCTCTCCCTGAATATGTTAACGCCTGTGGTCTGTAGCCAATCTGCTTTTACTTGTGCTGCTCACTCTAAAAAATTCACCCTACGAACATTCATTCATTCACTCATCATCTACAGTTTCATCAGCAGTGGCGGGTCACGGGGAGCTGGAGCCTATCCCAGCTGACTGAGGGCGTGAGGTGGGGGAAACTCCGGGCGCGACGCCAGTGCAGCACAGAGACAAAACATGAAAACTCTGCACAGAGCGGAGCGTGAACCTAGACCCGCCTTGCTGTGCGGCGACAGCGCTGCCCACTGCGCCACCGTGCTGCCTACCCTACGAACATTTAGAACTAAAGTCCATTTCCACCTTTTCAAGCATGACAGCTATCCAGTCTCAGCAAAGCCCACAATAAGTATGAAATGAACTGCTGAGATGCTTCCCTAAATAGCACATTGACAATAGTGGCATTTTTTCCCCTGTAAAAATACTAAAAAATTATATATTTATACTTAATTTATTATTAATGCAAAGTAATACTGCTAAGTGATTAGCTGACTACAGTAAATTGCTGCATGACTTTTTACAGCGTAATCACTTGATGAGCTAGACTTCATGCTGTCATTTTTAGACCACCTACATGATGCGTCTCAGCCCATTGGAAATCTTAATAAATGTAAACTCTACCTCGTAGAAGATCCGTGGTTTGTTGGGGCCAATTGTAGGTTCTTATCAGCTGCCAGTCAAAGTCGTCCTCTTGGCCCTGTCGGTACTCACAAAACCCAGGGTCTGAGTCCTCATCGAAGGTGCAGCCAGCTACATGAAAGAACAAATCAAAAGAAAAAATGTATCACTCTGTTATACCACCACAAGCTCGCTGGAAATGTGCTAATACATCAACTACTGGGGTGTCTTTACAATTATGAATTAAATTATATGTGGGTGGTCATCCTATACTGCCTATGCCATCCATCACCTCAAAAATCACTACCATTTGGCGCAATTAGCCCTGTGCTGTGAAAATGACCGAGCAGCCACAGGTCATCATGATAAACAGAAATAATGGGCAGCAGTACCAGGACAGTGAAGATGGGTTCTTCAGCTGATGGAGGACAATAGCAGCCCTGCTCTTAGCCTATGATGGTCATCATCCCTATCTGGACTCTAATAACTACATTCACTGGTCCACCATCATCACACAAGCCAAGGAGCATTAAGGTCAACAAAAAACACAAATGGTTTTCTTATTTTTTGGTCAAAAATCACAGCTGTATTTAAAAAAAAAAAACTGAAAAGAAGTAGTATAGCCCATTCATACAATGTAGTTTTCATGCATGTGTGTGCTATGTTCTACTTGACCTCATCTAGAGGGTTTCCATTGATACACAAGGTTCCATTTCCATGTTTATCTTGTTCAAATAACATATCTCACAGAAAACTCAACTTAAAACAGAAACTGATATCTTTCTACATGGGACAGAAGAAACTCTTCAATCTACATGGAATGAAGAAGGAAGTTCATTCATTCATTGCCTACTGCTTGCTCCACTTATGGAGGGTTGCCGGGATTGCTGGAGCCTAACCCAGCTGACTTGCGGGTGATTGGTGAGGAACGCTCCAAGCACGACGCTAGCGTACTGCGGAGCCACATGAAAGACAAACAACCACGCATGCACACACACGGGCAATTTGGACCCATCAATTCAATCAAGGTGCATGTTTTTGGAGGTGGGAGGGAGCTGGAGAATGAGGAGAGAACCCACGCAGACATGGGGAGAACATACAAACTTCAAACAGAATGGAACTGAACCCGGAACCGTCTTGCAGTAAGGAGTTTCAGAGTGAAAGTGATAGATATACTGTAGATATATAACAGTTTCAGAGTGAAAGTTGTATAATATCGAGCCTAACTTTTTAGTTTAACTTGAAGTTTCTGTACTTGTAAAAGCACTTTTTTGAAAAAGGTGCAATAAATTTCAATTTCAACTCTAAAAACCGAGGGCTAACTATTGTATTGACCTGCTTACAACTTGTCTGACAGGTCACTTTACTTCACCAATTGGATACAATTAAAAGCTCAAGTGTTGTGTCCAACTGTCCAGTTTAGTATCCTCATATACCTCGCCATTGACTCTCTTGTCTCTTCCTGTCTTCATCTCATTCAATTTATGCTGATCTCCCATCCAAAAACAGCACAGCTGAAACCAACAGGGGATTAGTTTATCCCAGCTTTCTTTGTAGGTAATATGGTGGTGTCTGCTTCATCAGTCCATCATTTAGAGTCCATGTGAAGCAAGTGGCATAACAATCAGCATTTACAAGTCTGAGGCCATGGGACTGTGTTTTGGACAGGCGGTTTGTTGCAGCACCATTGCAAACCACCCCTAATATGGTAATGTCAAAACTGAGCCAGTAGTCAAAAAGATGCATTTTCTCGTTAGCTCATCTCTGGTCAAAATTCTCTCCCTATAGTGCATATAGGGTGAAAAGGATGATGAAGAGGAAGGAGTCAGTTGAATTATGTCAATCATCTATTTGGAATGACTCAAAGGCACATTCCTTTGGAGGCTTTCTTATAGTGCCAACTGAGATAGTGCCAAGAGATCGCCGGAGGGATAGCACTTCTCACCTACAAGAGCATCTCAAGATCCCTCAGAAGTGTTCCTGAGGAGACGGATGGACTAATGCATTATCTAGTAAGGTTTAGTGAAATGTGATTAAGAAAATTATTTCAAATTTAAATCAAGTTACATGTGTTTATCAGGCCATAGTAAGTTTTATTTTTCCAGCACATTTGTTTTACTTTAAGAATCATTGGAATTGATAATAATTTGTAAAATTGTTCATCAAACCTAACCGTACATTTATTAGCAAAATAACATCATCATCATCATTGTAGCTGCAGCAAAAAACATACAAATTGTCTCATTCCTGTATCTAACTCCAAGCACCCATAGTTCATTGGAAACCCAGAAGTTGCTTCCCTAACAGATCGTATTAAAGCTTGGCAGTGGGACTGCTGGTGTTACAGAAATACTCTGAGTCTTTGCCAGCTTCTATTTAATAGTATCCCATTTGGCTTAGCTGACTAATGTTGTTTTTTGTGATTTCTTTACAAGCTCCATCTGTTTACTTTAATAATTCAAATGTTTTGAGGGAAGAAACATTGTGTGTTTCACTGTTCTTGCTGACAATCATATATGATCTCACCGCCATCACAAACATCCCCACCGCCCTGGCTTGTTTTCTTTCCGCTTACAGCCGGGTGTTTCCGGGTGTGTAAGCAGATCAGAGTTTTAATTGCCTCCTGTGTGAGGGCTGCTTTTTGTGCTGCTTGCACAGTTATATGAGGATGAGAGGGCCGAGTGGTGGTGTGTGCCCTGCAGTGAAGGCCTGACTTTCATCAAGATCCCTACAGCTCCAGGAAGGAATGTCACCATCAGACACGTTCCACTGATTCTTCTCGTTAGGCCTCATCTTTCCCAGCCTCTTTTGCTTTTAGCGTACATGTTCCTTTCAGTGCCCAAATGTGTTTCTCTAGTAGCGGGAGGGCAACGCCATGTAAATAGAAAACCCACATACTGGTGTGCATTTGTATGCATTTCTTAGAGTGTTTGAGGCTAAATGTTTGTGCGGGGTTAGCTGAGGCTGTTGGTTGTTCTGAAGTTCACTTAAAAATCAATAAAATATTAATGAATCCGTCAGTGTCACACAGGCGCAATCTTTCTCACAATGTGCAACAACTGTGGCAATTAATTATTTGTGTTCATTATTGCAGCAGGGAGTCTGGCCAATGAAGGAAAAAGATTCCTCAAATGTCCACATATTATGAACTTAAAGATGAAAGACAGCAGCTTTGAGAATGCTAATTGCTTATCAGAGACCCAAAGTACCCAAGCAACGCACTGCCATGCAGCACAGCAATAACACCTAGGGAGGACGGTGACAAGCCCTGAGATTTAATGAGCTGCTGCCACATCTAACAATTTGTTGCAGGAGCAGAACAAAAAGGTAGAAATAAATAAATGTGTAAATTACCTCTCTTACCTTTCACGGAGGTAATTTGTCAAACAAGACCCAAGTTTCATGTTAAATATCACACCAAGAAAGTGTTCTGTGTTTGGCTCATGTTTCTGTGTCAGTTCAACTCTATTCTCAGACTGGAAGTCACCAAACTTGGTTAATGTTGTTGTTGCAGGAGATTGGGTTGGAAGGACAAACTGCATACTGATCAAGGAAAATGGTATTATTTTCCATTTTGTATCAAGCAGCAAAAGTTGTAGTATGGAATGTCTGATTTTATATGCCTTTACTGCATCTCTTGCAATGAAAAGTTTGCGCGATAAGATATTGCTGCTGAAACGGTATTTTGTCCAACACGAAATGACACTATGCTGATGACTTTGGTTGACGCTAATACTTATTAGAGACTAGTCCTAGTCTCTCTCTCTCTCTTAGATGTTGTTAACGGAAGTATCTTGTAATACCGGTTTTATGAACAAATGTGATTTTAAGAATCAAAAAATATCTCTCTCTCCCTCTCTCTCTCTCTTTCTTTCTGCCTCTCACACACACACACAGAGAGAGAGAGATAGAGAGAGACACCTCTTGATCTATTTTGTTATACTGTATATATACTATTTATACACACCACACACACACACACACACACACACACACACAGAGAGAGAGAGAGAGAGAGAAAGAGTCGTGCTGAGAGACATTGTTGTTTTGAGACCGCATCTAGGTTCTTTCCACATGTTGTCCACTGAGTAAAGATGTAGCTAAAGACTATTGCGTTTCTTTTTATACTTTATAAATGTTCATGTTATTTATATATATAAATAATTATGACATGAACAGTATGCTCAGTAATTTCCTTAAACAGCTGGCCATTCCTTAACTTCATTCAAAGAGGAAGAAATACTGCATTTGGTGGGTACTTTTTTTGAAACGTCTTCTTCAGTATAATGGGGCAGCTCATTGGTGTTTTCAATTACAGTACTCTTTAAAGGAAGGAGACACATCAGACAATAGTTGTTCATGGATTCATACAATGATTTGGTCTTTTCAGGGGTTTGTTGAATATAATAAAATATGAAGTATAATAGACCGTCTGCACAACCACATTAGCACTACTGTTATTATTTTCTAAATTCTACTTCTATGATTTGTGTGTTTATGTATACATTTTAGTGTTTTCTTGATCTATCTTGTTAACTTAGCATGTTTTTGCTTTTTTTATAACGGCATTTCAAATACTTTTTTAAACATTTCTTAGCATTATACGTTGTATGTATTTATATATCCCTGTACAGCACATTGAATTGTCTTGCATTTCAATGGTGCCTTAAAGTATAGCTTGCTCATATAAGTCTTTGCCAAAATACCCAAGATACCAGAAATTAATGCTTAAAATGCCTCATTTGTTAATTTAAATCTAATATCCAACTGTGCATCCCGATTATAATCTTTTTTTGTGTTTATTATCATCTGGCATTTGTTTTATGCATTAAAAATGAAACATAGAAAACATGGGGATAAACTAGACAAACTGCCGATCAGGCTATAACATGATGTGCATCTTGGACTAAATGTCACTATTAACAACTTTCTGCTGCAACACTAGAAATGAATCCATGTTGTTCTAATGCAGCCTCTGCAACAGCCTAGCATGTGGACCAAGGAAACAAAATAAATCTGCATGGTGCTGAGTGAAAATAAGAGAATAAAATTTGCTTTTGCATCTTTCGTGACTTTAAGAGACACATTTAAAAGAAGCTTTCTAATGTTCACAAAATTAGTTAGTATTAGCAGAATTGCTGTTGTCAAGGAAGAGTGGAACAGAGCCAGAAAGGCCCTGGAGTGATATTAATGAGAGAAGGTGTAGACCAGTCTGAAAGTCCCTATGACGGAGCCCAGGTACTACTATAAAACCTGGGTGACTTCTATAGTGGACACTACAACCGTGACTAATAGCCCATGCAGCATACACTGTGTAAATGCATTGTGATGGAGAGGGAGGAAAACACAAGCCATTTATCCTGGAGAGGGAGTAATAAATTAGAGGAGCAAATCAGAAACAGTGGATTCAGTGAAGGGCACTCAAACCAGTGAAGGAGAGAAGAAAAAGGAAGTAAAGAGGGGCAGTTGAAATAAAAGCAAATCACACAGAATTATAAGAGGATTTTTGGAAGACAAGTTTGTTTATTTTTTTCTCCGTAGAAACCAGACAGTATAAAACACAAAACGGTAATCAAAGAAGTCTGGGATGAGGATGCGGTTCTATTGATCACAGAAATCTAGCGTGGTTCTCAGATGTGCTTAAATCTTACAGATTTAACAATAATTTTCCTTTGCAATTGCTCTAACAAAGATACCAGTGATTTCATGTTGTAGGAAGGAGTGGGGACTCATAGATTCACATATATAAATCCATACTTGTAATTTAAGTGTCCAACGTAAAGATCACCTCTCGTTTGCTCATCTGGAGGATGCAAATGGTAACCAAAATTTTAAAAAAGACATCCTTTTTGTTTGCATTAGCTGACAGAAACATTCATCTTTTGCTGGATTAGTTGTTATATTCCAGTGAAAAATAGTTACATCCCGCAAAGTGGTGATGTATTGTAATTGTCAGTGTTTGCGTGTTAGTCTGTCCGTCCACCAAATATCTTCACAACCGCTACAGTTAGAAAGATGAAACAAAAGGCATATTACTCAGGCGGCAAGGGAGATGGAAATGAGATGATGACCTTGACCTTAAGAAAACTAGGTCAAAGTCAAATATCAATTTTTGTATATTTTTTTGCACATATCTTAGGAACTGGATAAGATAGAAAGACAAAACAAAAGGACTTATATTCAGAGAGGCAAGGGGATGAAAATTAGATCACAACCTTGACCTTGAAAAACTAGGTCAAGGTCAAATTTTCACTTTTAGACCTTTTTAATGCCCAGAACAATATTGTCGGTTGTCCTGAGTCTGTCTGCTACAGTATATCTCTAGCAGTGGCCAAATAAAAAGCTCGATAGTACAATATAGAAATCATTGCTGTGACCATTATGAAAGTAGGTCAGGGTAAAATTTTGAATTCAGGGGTGTCACGGGACGTTCCAGTCTCTGACTGCCTTGTTGTAGTTGAAGTTGAAGTTGTAGAGGGCTGCAAACACCATTTATCCACTCAGTGTCTCGATATAGCAGCTTTGTTGGAGCTGAGGACTCAGGATGTTCTGTGTCTCCTCGTTTGATTTTAGATGAAGCTCAACCACTAGATAATTTTCATTTGTGCAAGTAATCCCATCAGACCTGACAGATTTACTTACAGAAAGTAGAGTATGGAATGAGGGATGGTGAGGGGGAGGCGGATCTGCAGTTTATCAATAGTGAGCTAGCAGAGGACTCATAGAACATCCAACAACCAAAGCAAACAGTAGAATGTCCGCAGCAGATTCTGCAAAGCTTCACATCTAGGAATTATTTAGCTAATTGAGTGACAACACCTGGCTTTTCAACTGTCTAGGATGATCTTAGGGGAGCCTTTTCATGGCCACTCTAAAAAACACAGGCAGACACTGATTCAACCTAAAAATGCAATTTAGGCTGATCAGGTCAGTGAGGTTTGCAGATGACTGAAGAAAATACCAATAATATGTTTATTGCCTAGCCAGTATTATAATAACCATGCAGTTTGACAACCACAACATAAGAGACAAAGGTGTTCTCCTTGGGAAAGGGAGACTAGATCCAGCCCTGTTAGTCCTGTGCGGATTAGTCTGTGTCTTTATTTAAATTAATATTATTTATAGCTAGAAAGTACATATCCAAATATATATCTCTGTGCATGTGAGTACAGTATTTGTGAGCAGGTGTATAAATATATCAGAGTACAATGCTATGACTCAACCAAAATGGATTAAAAGGTTTGATCCAACAGTCACTCAGAGAAAACAAAAGCCATGGCAGAACACGGTAGTTAATTTTATTGAGACTGCCAACTGTGATAACTTCTGTGAGTAAACAAGTTGCACATGGAAGGAGAAAAGGATCAAAATGTACTTGGCAGAGTTCCAGCCATCTTTCATCATGATTATGGTGATTTTGCTGGAGGTATTCAGTTTTGATTTATAGAACTACTAGGCTATTGTTACCTTAAGGAAATGTACAGCAAATGATTGGTAATGATTTTACAGTGGTCCCATCAGTGCACTGTAGGGCATTTGCTGTTGTTTCATTGCTGGTCCGCAATGGTTCCAGTCCCAAACAGTGTCTCCCAGTAGCCGGGGTAAGCCATACCCTGACATTTCTGATGGTTAAGGATAGATTTATACTGTCTTATAGTGCAAACTACCTGCAGAGGTTGTTACATGTGTTTAAAAGAGATGAATTGGAAAATATTTTGATACGTTTCTATTAGAACTGGACTCTGGTCATTGATTTTTTAATATGGTTTGAATTTTATTAAATTTCTGTTTGGGAAAACAAGAGAAATACCATTTTGCTGCTGAAGTATGGATCTAACCTGACTCGACACTTCAGCTTGAATGATCTGATCCTTGTACAGCGGGATTAAAAGGGTGGCTGTGTGATATATGAGCCTGCAAGATGGAAAAATAGATAGATACCAGAGGAGAGAAAGGCTTCAAGCTAAGATATTCTCCATACTTTTGCCAGCATGGAGAAAGTAGATAAATTCTCTTTCAGCAGCTTATTTAGATAGAACCGAGTTACAAAGCACCCACTGCAGACAAAGCAGATACGTTTCATCAGGGCAGACTCTGTCCTTTCATTTCTCATTTAATCCCCCCCGCCATGGAGACATCAATTACGGAGCTCCATCTCCCACAATCAGAAGCTGAAGAACTACTTAGCCTGTTGATGCTATTGTTAGAGATGTCATGAGGAGAAGGCTGCATGAATAGAAGTTGATGAAAAACAGACCTTGTCCAATGAGGCTCAAATCACACTAACTAAGATAATGGATGGTTTTTCTCCAGCACCTGCATTACAGCACTGATCCACTTCACCGATGGAGAAAGAGAAAAAAGTAAAAGATTCACTCACTACTGTCACAAATGAAAATTTAATCAAGAGTGCCAGAGGATACACTTTTTCCTTCATATGGAAAGCCACTCCAAGTGTTTATGTCAAATCAAGTCTTTTGTCGGCAAGAAAAAAAGATTTGCTTTTACCTAAATGCATTATAGGAGGGATAATTACTGCTATTCTTATCAATACGTCGACACATATCGGTCAATGGTTTTTAAATGTAGGTAATTTGAAAGGAAAGTGAACTGACTCAAAAATCAAACACATTCAACCTGAAACAGCCTGAATCTATCCGCTAGATTTTAGTTGCAGTTATGGTAATGCGTGCATAGATTTACACATCATGCATGACTGGCTGGGGCCACGACAACCAACTGCCTGGCGGCACTGATGTCGATTTCCATAGCATCAAATGGTAAAAATAAGAGCTCAGAATTGCTTAGAGCAGACTGGACTTATTCATGTGAAGCCACAAATTAGGAAACAACTGCAGCGACCGTGATAGTGATGGTTATTTATTGTTGACTTTGTTTACCATGGCTGCAGAATACATTAAGCGCTGCTATTCTCTGCAGGTGGTCAGCCACAAGAACAGAATGCTCTGTAAATTATTTTAAGATTTCATAATTTACAGATCCAGCTTTGCGGGCAGAGAACTGATCCTCACGTTCTTTCTGGTATCCCCTCATACCTGCGCCGTACTGTTACTTCTCTCCCGACGTGGAAACGACGCCGACGCCGGGGGAAGCATAGCGGCCGCCTTGTGAGGCTGAGGGCCGGGTTGGTGAGCCCTCATCGAGCCGAACACTGATCCGGACCTCGCCTGTGTGTCTCTTGACGTTTCCAGGACCCAGTTGCTCCCTGCCTGGTACCGGTGGTGGGCTCAGGTGTAGTGTCCGGTTACCGTGGACCCTGCTGTCTTCATCTCCGCTGGCGCGGAGTGAATGTGGGGAACCTGCGGCCACTCTGTCGGGAGTCCTCATCTGCTGCTGGACCCGACCCACCGGCTCCTGCTAGGTTCGGCCTGGTTAACGCCAGATCACTCGGAAATAAGTCTTTTACTCTTAAAGATTTCTTCACGTCGCGGAAACTGGATTTCCTTTTCATCTCTGAGATGTGACTGGGTGTTGGTGAGACCTCTGTTTTTACTAAACTTTTACCGGACAAGTGTTCTTATTTTAATTGTCCCCGGACGACTAGCCGAGGAGGAGGAATTGCGACTGTTTTTAAAAGTGACTTAAAATGTAGACAGATCTGGCCATCATCTTCTCCCACCAGCTTTGAGCTGAGCTTGTTTGAGGTGGGTCATCCTCACAAGGTGCTGTGTGCTGTGGTCTATCGGCCTCCAAAGCATAACAGCCACTTTAAAACAGACTTCTCTTCTTTTCTGGCTGATATTATGCCAAAATATGACCGCGTCCTGGTTTTTGGGGATTTTAACATTCATGTGTGCTGCCCTGAAAACCCTCTGGCGCAGGACTTTTTAAATATTGTTGACTCTTTTAATCTTGTTCAGTCTGTTCTGGGTCCTTTACATGAAAGTGGTCACACGCTGGATCTGGTTTTATCTTATGGTTTGCCTGTTTTTAACCTGGAGATCTGTGAAACCTGTACTGCTCGAGGCTCCTGTTCACTTTCACACGGTTAAATCTCGCGCGTCTGCTTGCAGATGTCGAGTTATTAACCCCTCCACTGCTGCTCTCTTCTCGGAGGCTCTAGAGAGGCTCTTAACTCCTGGTTTCTCGGCATCTGTCAGACTGCCATTGATGTTGCAACTCCACTTGAGACCAAACGACATAAAACTGTATTGGAGCCCTGGCTGAACGAAACAACCCGTGCTGCCAGACAGGAGTGTAGGAAGAGCAGAGCGAAAATGGAAAAAGGACAAACTACAAGTGTCATTTCAAATATTGAGGGATGGTTGGCGTAGTTACCAAACATCTGTGAAGGACACCAAATGACAATATTTCTCTGACCTTGTTGTTTCGAACTCACACACACCTCGTGTGTGACCGCTCTCTCATGTCAGCTGACCAGCTGCTCCTTACACAGCCTGAAGTCAGGCTGAAGCTCAGAGGGGAACGTGCGTTCTCAGTTTCAGCTCCCAAATTATGGAATGAGCTCCCACTGCACATCAGGCAGGCTTCTTCACTGGCACATTTTAAAACCCTTCTTAAAACCCACCTCTTTTCTCTAGCGTTTGACACCTTTTAGAGTGTTTTGTGTATTACTTTACATTACTTTAATTGTTTTTATCTGATTTTATTTCCGCTTTTAACTTATTTTAAATTGTTTTATTGGATTTTTATTTTGATATTTTATTTAACTGCATTATGTTCATGGTTTTATGGCGCGTCTGTTCTGTTTTTTTTATCTAGTTGCTGTGCAGCACTTTGGAAATGTTGTGTTTATTTAAATTGCGCTTTATAAATAAAGTGGATCGGATTGGATGTTTTCATATTACATACAGAACATAGTATGCAAATCAAACAGGATAAACTAACAACAGGAGAGGGAACATGCCCAGAATGAGATGCAGAGATTCCCTCGCCTACTCGGTCCTCCAGCTCACATCACCCTCGTCCCTTGGGTGCTCCAATTGGCTGCAGGGTCCTGACCTCTATTACTGAAACTGACTGAATAGCCTCAGTAGGGACATGGCTAGACAATTTCCAGTAACACACCTCCTCGTTTACAAAACAGTGTGTAAGTGTTGTTCTAGACCAGTTACAAAGAGCATCACATCAAGACAGGATTCTGAGAACATTAGTATTAGAAAAAACCCCATTAGAGGTACAACGTACACTCAATAAGTTGGTCAGGTGCGAAGGATGTCAAAAACGTCACCCCCAAATTTTTTAATTTGCTAAAGAAAGTTTTAAAACTTTATAATTTTAAATCAATGACAGACAGGAAATTCACATTTTAGAAGCTAAAAACCAGCACACTGCTGTGCGATAAGGCGGTGACTCCTCCAGGGTGTGCCACACATCTCACCCATACCCAGCTGGGATAGATTCCAGCATAACCCCCCCCCCCTCATGTATTTCAGGTAATTCTTCAAGATGAATGAATGAATGAATGAATCCAGCACATCTAAGAGTTTATTTTCATCCAAGCACATTTGAATGAATGAAATATTGCAGTTTAGTGTAACAGTTACATTAATTCCGAATTTCAATTTCATGTTGTTTTCATAATTCACTACTTGTAGTTATATATTATTAAGTTGAATTAAGTGAAACATGCATAGGAACCTTATGTGTTTACTTATGTTATGATTATTACACAAGGAAAAGGATTTTTTAAATGAGGTATTTTGTTTATTTATATTTTTTAATTTATACTCCTTGACTCCATGGGCCTGTTTCACAAAGCTGGTTTAGTGGAAAACCTGTGTATGTTAACCCTGAAATTAGGGAAAACCAGGGTTTTCGGTTTCACAAAGGGAGGTAACTTAACCCGGAGTCAGAGGAGTAGCCCTGGCCTGTTTCATGAAGCGAGGTAAACTGAACTTCAGGGTTTGTTACTGCAGTAACAGACTCTGAAGCTAACCTGGTCGGGAGCAGGTTTTATTCCACTAAACCAGGGTTTCCTCTGACTCCGCCCCCTTTCACCGCCGCTCACGTGGTTTAATTTCCTAGTTCTGTCAGATGGAGAGTTTGAACGACGTTCAGTTTTATAAATAACTCCGTATTTTTATAGGCAAACACGGCTTGTCCGCTTGACGAGGATCCCACACACACACACATTCACGACCTGATCCATCCTCGTAGCTGCAGCAGCACTGCATGTAGTGCTCCGTTCAGTTTTTATTTTTTATTTGCAAACGGTAGTTTTCTATACGATGTGAGAGATGCTCAGTGCACCTCGCCTTGAAACTTTTATTCCAATTTTTCTATTTCCCTTGAGATAAACCTGTCAGAATCATCAAGGAGGAGTTCCACAGGATTGCAGGTCAATGATGTAGAAATCTGATAAATGAATTTGAAATTATATTGTCTTAATGACATTGTGTTGCAACTTCAGAATTGGATCAGTTATATTTCTTTTAGGACTTCCCAATGTAATTGGCTGCATAGATGGTACCCACATACCCATCAAGGTACATGTAGATTGTATACTGTTTCAACATGCTAAAGACTATCATGGATAAACTAAAACCTGTCCAGGTCATGTGTGATGCTGCAGACTACATTTCTGATGTGGAGGTCTGGGTCTGTTTGAGGCTGCTGAACCTTTATTCTGACCCAGACACACAAAAGAACTTCAACTGGATTCACTGCAGGACAAGAGTCTGGGTGGAGATGACCATTGGCCTGCTGAAAGCCCGTTTCCTGTGTCTACGTTACCTCAGGATGATTCCTGCTATCCAGGATGGCAGAGCAGTGACAGACATCATCTGTCAGAATCATTTCAGAGTCTAAGTCACCATCACCACCATCACAGCAGGCAATAAAAACATAGAATACACATTTCCTTTGGTCATCTTTATGTCTGACAAATACAAAGTTAGTTTTTGTATTGTTACAATAGTTAATGTTCTAATAGTTCTAATAGTTCTAATAATGATTCACCTGTGACCATCACCCACCTCTAACTTGTGCTTCAATATTTATATGTCCAGATCTGCCCTCCTAATCTGGAGGTTCTAGTAAACCATTTCTATTTTCTGATTTTTTTTAGAAAGTGAATTCTATAAAGTTCTTTAACAGATAGCTAGGACTACATGACGAGTACATTAAAACATACAGTTGCATATGAATTCCACAGAATGAACCGCTGGTGTTTACTGAGGAACTATTTTACTATGATAATCTGTGCAGTTGGGACCCTTCTGCTACTGTCCAGCCATGTTCTGTTAAAAAAGAATGAGAATGTGTTAATACTTCAGCCACACTGTATTGCACTAGAATGCCTCACTGTATTGCACAAGAATGTTAAGCAATGGGAAGAGATCAATCAATAACATAAAATATTAGACCAGCTTTGTTTTCTTCAATTTCTTCTTAATTTATTTTTCTTTTTATCAATTATTAACTCTTATGTGTATCATGTGACTAAAACAGACAGGAAATAAAACCTGGAAAGCCTCAAAACAGTTATAAGCAGTACAATGCCACAGCTATTAATGTGAGAACTAAACAGTTTTGTCTATTACTGTATCAAGGAAACCATGCAAAGGAGCTATATGTCAGCTCTTGATTTCAGTTCTTAGATAACAGTGGTATACGCAATGGTATGAATATTCTTTTTCTCAACTATTTTTGTAAAGTGCATATGCCAATTTACTGTTCTATTTACATAACATTAAAACATTTAAATAGATTTCCTTATTGAACAGGACTTGATATAGATGAGAGCACATTTATGTGCATGACGAGCATTATGGTGATGATAAAACAACTGGAAAGTCAAACATCCACTTATTATATACTGTACAATATCAAACATAATGAGGATGAGGAGGATCCTTAATGAGATGATGCAGAAGTCTGACCTGTGTGAACAATGTTTTTACATTTCATTCTCAGCTGCTGATATGTGGGCTTCTCACGCTGGATCGCGCCTAAATAAAATAAGTCAATAGACCATTATTCAAGCCGTTTACCTACGTAATTTTACCCTGAGTGCAACGGACTACATTGAAACTTACACATTGACTCGAGCAACGATTTGATCCCACGCCATCTCCCTCTTCTTTGCAACTGCAACGCTGCTCTCTTTCTTCTGAAAATGTTCCTCAAAGTCTTCATTTGCATAAATTAAAATCTGTTATCCGACTGCGTCTCGTCCATCATCATAGTGAATCGTCGAATCGGGGCTCCAGTGATGATGGCTTTTTTCAGAGTTGCCACGTCTATTAAACTGCAGATCAATTTACTCTGGGTTGATAAAACTAACCATGAAGAGCGTTTGTGAAACCAAAATCCCTGGTTTTCCAAGTTCAGGGTAAGTCAAACCAGAACTGCAGGTTTACCTCAGGGTTTGTTAACCCTGCCCTTGTGAAACAGGCCCAATGACATAGAATAGCACTAAACATAAACAAACATTAAATGTGATTATTTGGATAAAACAAATGGAAACATTTTATGTTGTGGAAATGTTTTTTTTTTTTTTTTTTACACAAAATGAAATGTGACTAGGAGCATTTTAGAGTGCCTCTGCTTCGCCAGCACCACCTGGCACTGTTCAAAAGTTTAACACACTGAGCACGCTGCCAGTCAAAAAGCCAATTGTCGAAAAGTTCTACAAAACACACACACTATGAAGAAGCCACAATAGCTCCCACGCAACCAAACAATAAGCAAAAACTCTCATAATAGGAGACTGTAACCACGGCGATGAGAGGTTCTGTTTGAAAGAGATCACTGCTCCTCAGAGACATTCGCGCTGTCTTTGCTTCATCTTAATTACAGCTCACACCTCCCTCTCTCTCTAAAAAGGAGAGAGGAGAAGGCTTTGATTCAGCCCTGTGGAACACTTCATCCTTCCCTTCCGGTGGCATCGTTTACTTCCTAAGCCGTTCTGTCGTCTGTGCTTTGCTTTTTATTTTTCACCCCACTTGTGTTGAGGATGCATCCAGAATGTTTCATGCAGCAGCAGAAGGTTATACCATTCAGCCTTGCATATGAGAACTGTGAGTCTTGTTATTCAGTAACAAGAGGCTTCGGCAGCACTTCTTGAACACGATGCACATTGAAATGAGCACTTGTAATAAGAGGCTTAGCTGTGAAAGTGCTGTGCATTATAATGATAAAAAATATTACCCAACTGTCTAAGATGCTGACATAATTGTCCTTCAAGCACTTACTGGGCTTTTGTGTGCTGCTTAACATCACCACACAGTGAAATAATGCCTCAAGCAACTTTAATGTCTTTGCAGGAAATTAAGAAGGAAGCGTGATAGGGAGGGAAGAGACGTCTTCAAATGTCATTAACTGTTCGGGCAAGTACCTGTAAATGAATGAATGCTAATTCTCCAAAGACTCTGAACTTAGAACATAAGTAATCAAGAAGAATTGAAATAATAAGTAATAACCATTTAGTTGAACTAGGAAGACAAGCCTGGCTTAAGAGTATATCTCAATCTAAAATCTTGTGAAAAATGACATCAAGAAATTTAGAGGATTGAAATCAGACTTTAGGCTCTAACACTTGAATTATAGCTTAACTCAAAGTCTCTGAGTAAGATCCGCCCTCTAACTCAGATTGGTATTCTTTCAGATCACCTCTCGTGAGAGACTTCTCCTTCTCCGCAAGAGTTGTGTGGGGTTAAAAACAAGCATTTTAAGCCAACGTGCAGTTTCCCTAAAGAATTAAAGGCAGCCATTTTGTGGCTGCTGCTGGATACAGGAGTGACTCGAGACAGGTTTTTTATAAATGTGACTTCATTTTACAACAGAAATATTAAGATTTTTTTCTCCAAGGACACAGATACTCGGAATACTAGACAACCTTCATTTAAGCTGATACAAAAAGAGCGCAAAAAAATGGCAGAATGATAAAAATTCTGAACGTTCAAATAAATAAACCAATAATGAGATGTTCATATTAACATACAAACATAATTACAAAGCAACTGAGATTTGGAGATATGGATAGACCATAGCCTTAGATGTGTTTGAGGTAGATTGAAAAATATGGAATACACAGATGGGTGGCAAGGTGGTGCAGTGGGTAACACTGCTGCACTACAGCAAGAAGGTCCTGGGTTTGATTCCTTTCTGTGTGGAATTTGTATGTTCTTGTCTTTCATGTAGCCCCAAGACGACCTTGCGTCTTGTTTGTGGCGTACCCCGCCTTTCACCTGTAGTCAGTTAGGCTCCAGCAAATCCGCGACCCACAAGGCGGATAAGCGACTGTAGATGAGACAATTGTAATTGTCTCATCTACAAGAAAATGGATGTATGGATGGTTTAAAAATATATATTCAAGGATAGTAATTATCCTTTTTTGTGTTTGCTGAGCACTATGCAGCCCTGGCAGAGGTCTGCACTCTCAACGTGTTCTTTATTTGGAAATTAGTTTGATGACCGAATGATCAGAGCAAATTGTTGAAGTTTCACACAATTCAAGCTAGTAGCAAAAGTATAAGGCTAAGAGGGAACATGGAAATTACCTTGGCAATGAGTCCAAGAGAGACTAAGACGGTGAAAATAAAGCCTGATGTGTCTACAAGAAAGCAAGCCCTGAATAATATACTGTCAGGATGGGATCCAGTCAAAATAAAACCAACCCACAGGTCCAGTGTTTCGGTGACATAATGCAATTTCTACAATTGGAATATATAAAATCCACACTAACAGGATTGTATAGTGAATGATGTAATAACTACTGGATAACACAATATTTCATCAGACTGTCACAGAATCGACCAATACCTCAATATAAAGGCTTCTAAACGTTTTGTTCAACACCACAGCGATGGGTTTGGCTGCACTTTATCACACACAGACCACATTATCATGCCAGGATGGAAACAGAACTTTCTACTTTCGTGTAAAATTCTGTGGATTCTTTACATCTGTGCAATCTAAATTTGAAAGGAAAAATTATTGATACATTCAAATGTAGTGTGCATGTGTCAAGGTATCTTAAATATCTCTGAAAATATAGATCAAGATTGGATAGCAATAAGTAAGATATATTGAAAATCAATGCATTGATAAGAAGGACAAGAAACCATTAGTTAAGTGTTATTAAATAGTTTGCTCCACAATTATGCAGAAATATGCAGAATTAAACTTAATTTATTTGGACATCGCATTTAAAATGTAACACAGTGTTGCCAAGGTGTTGAAGAAAATATGACAAAAATGGTGATAACAGATAAAACATAAGTAACCACTAAGAAGAAATTTTAAAAAAATGTAATAAGTAGGACAGTTGTTTTGATTGCATTGGAGCGGTGTGACCATGCACAATATCAAGGACAGTTTTAGACCCTTTGGTTTAGAATATCTTAATTGTTTAGAGTAGCTTGTATGGTATGTATATTTATGCATGGAAGATTGTATATATACTACATTTTTATATTCTTATGGGGAAAGCTTGCCCTTGGTGATGATGGTGACGATGATGATGATGATGACCAGATTCTGGGAAGCATTTTTACTAGAGAAAATTGCAGCCACTAAAATTGCAAATCCAGCATGACATTAATAGAAAATTTTCTACAGTACTGTTTTTGAATCCATTAAGTGTAATCTTGATGGAATACACTGTTTTTCAATACACAATCAGGCTGGAAAAAATAGAGAACGACACACCAGAAATACAAAAGATGTTTGCTCATATGAACTGATGCAGTCACAATGAATTCTCCAGGAGTGAAATTGGAAAATTACTTCTTTTTTTTATCATGTTTAGAACAACAACAAAAACACACCAATCCCTGTGGGATCTTACCCTAAAAAAGCATCACAATGTTGGTTTACATGAGAGCTGTGTGTAGTTTCATGACCTCATGATGGATTATCCATGGGCTGTAAAGCCCTCAACATTCTCTAAAAACTTCACTGAGTCACCAAGTTTTTAATTAACTTAAGTTTTAATTAGGGGAGAAATTTAGCTGAATCTTACAAAAGACAACATTTTTGCCTACTCTTCTAACACTCTGAGCACTTGTTGGCGCTTCACAGATTGCAGCTCGTCACTAGAGAACAGCAGCACAAACATGTTACAACTGAGGCTGGAAAACACAGCAGCTAATGAGATATCATACCGAAAACAACTATGAGCAAAGAAGCGAGATGACAGCTTCTAAGATATAGTCTCTACAGTGGCGACTGTAATTACTACAGCCAGAGGCCCGCTTGACTTCCACTCATTGGTCAGTGAGAAGACTTTGATGCAATGGCAAACACCCTCAGAGAGTACGTGTCAACTCTGCTGACCCGGCGACGGATGATAACCTCCATGACGGGGCAGGAGAAGCTGATAATTACGTGCTTAGCCATCGTCGTGCAGAAGCACCAATCTGACACGCAGACCCGTGGAGCCACTGGAGACATGTTAAATGTCTGTAGAGCAAGGAAAAGGAATTACAGAGGCTGGGACTTTGAGCTGCATATTAATTGTATCCAATATAGAGGCCAATGTCCAAAGCTCACTTGGCCATCTGGACTCAGTTACAGAGCAACTGGGACTATTTGTGTGAATGCGTGTGGGTACGCATGTGAGTGGACAGGCAGCGCCAGTCACACAGACATATGTGCAGGCATGTGGAGCAGCAATGTGAGTCTTTGGGATATTAAACAAAGAATGGAAGTTTATGACCTGGTAATATCCATTATGACACTTAAGCTGCTATTCAGTTAATTTTTTAAAGCTCTCCATCCATCACTCAGACAAGACCAGGGAGATAGTTCTGATCCCATCTTCATTTAACATTCAATCGCTCCAACAGCTGCCAATATTTTATAGGGAGCAGCATCCAGAATTGGTAGCAGAGAAAACTCCCCTTTATTTCACTCAGCATCCCTCCTTCTTAATATGAGATGTATTCCAAGAACAAGAAAACAATGAGGAATCATTGGAAAAAATAACCTAAAGCTGATCTTTTAATAAAACATAGCCTTTATTTCAAGCGTCAGCTGTAATTTAAAAAAAATGTTCATACAACTATGCAAAGCACAATTAAAGTGTTTGGGCAGAAAACACAAGCTAACAGCCAAAAACCACCACAATATTTACAGAAGTTTATGTCCAAAATTTTTTTTTTCAGAGGTTATATAAAAATTAGATACACAACAGCACCAAAAATGTGCCTGTATGGATTTTAAAAAAACAGTAATAAAATATTCAGTCATCAGATAAATAAACAGAGTAATGTACCCGCTGTATATGAGGGGCACACTTTATCCATTGTGCTATCTGTGCCCCCACATTTCTTATTCAAGGTAATTTTTGGGTATGATCTAAATAAATGTGTATAATTGGTTAACAATATAAAATACTACATTATCTGACAATCAAAGCTGTCAATAATACAATAATAATAATAATATAACTGAACATTAAGAAATATTCAGGCACCTCCCACAAAATTGTACTGATATATAATACTTTCCATTAGTTCCATTTCATTTTATTTGAATTTATTTAATGTTAATATTTTATTTTTTTACTGGAAATACAAAGTGGTACAAATAATTGTTGTAATTTAATTTGATTATCTTATATTAATAATCCTTATCAGTAATTTTTAAAAAAAGATCAGTAATAATGTGAACATCAGTCTTGTGATTTGGATCCACCCCAGTATACAGTATATAAATAGTTCTTTGGCCCCCTATTAAAATCACATCAGCAATTTTTCTACAATCCTGCCAAGGAACAGACAAAAACAAACAAATCAGACCTAAGCTATACCTCCCTAAAGGAGGCAACACAGCCAAAACGAACGGCAAAGCTAAATTTGCATAACCCCACACTGAAAACTCTAAATTTCATCAGAGCTGCGTGTGTTTGTAGATGGTGTGTCCTCTCAAGGTGAGCTGGTGGGCATCTTGCCAACACCCAGCCCTTTGCAGGCAGTGCAGTAAAAGATGTGGGCACCAAATCGTCCATATGTCTTCCACCGCTCAGGTTGTCTGTGTCATTGGGCAGAACGCAGAGAGTGACCTCACATTATACATTCACTCTCTTAAAAGGGGGGTTGAGATTGGTTCCCACACCTCATGCAGTGTTAACATTATATCAGGCTACTGACTGGGAGAAACCCATTAGCCTTATAGTGGTAATTTCTTTCTGAGAGGAAAAGGTTTCTGTAGCGTATGGATGTGTGCCGAGGGTTCGATTAGCTGTCTGGAGGGACCCCAGAGGCAGAGATTAGAGCAATGTCGCCAATTTTCATGAAACTACTTCCTACCAAATAGTGACAATAATGATGTCAATGTATTGCATAAATTATGCTGCATTATATTATGATGATGGAAAACAATGACAACTTGGAAAAAAATAAAGTGTACCGATTAGGCTCCAGCAGATCCATGACCCGCAGGGCGTATAAGCGGCTGGCGACAAGGAAATGGACGGATGGATTCATTAATTTTCAGCAGGACCAAATTATGTACCTGAGTCATCATGCCTTATCGTCTCGATGAGCTAAATGCATCTCCACATATGAGTTGCAACAACAGAATGTCATCTAATTTGTCTTTTTCTTCCAGTAAGAGCTGAACACCATCAGATGTCCCAGAGGAACCACTGGCTCATGGGAGCCCTGAGCACATTGATTTGTTTGGACAGCGGTGCATGGACATGGTAGACAGGACCATCAGAGCCATGAAGAACGCTCATGGGTTGTTATGTCCTGTGGCTTTCTGTGTAGTAGAGTGTGTCTGCAAAGTGTGTGAGATGGGGAGCGCAGTGGGAGGCAGGAGTGATGAACCGTTGAGAAAATAAGCTGGGGTGCAAGGAAATTTTGAAGCTGTCAATCTGTCTTTGATCCTGGCTCCTAAAAAACTAACCCTTGGGCCTACCACCACTTCTACCATGCATGGGTCCTCTTGATCGCCACATGGAGCCATATTATTGATCTTAACATTTTCCTTCTGGAGAGGTTCATTCTCGTTTCCCTCTTTTCTTTGACAGGTTTGATGCACCTTATCAGGTGAGCTCTTCCTCTGCTTCAGTCTCTCTCATATCTGAGTGACTACTAACCAAAAGAGCCATGTCAGGCTAGTCAACACAGGAGTTCTAAGGTGTTTGTGTCCACCGTAAAAAGGATGCTGACTCTGATTATATTCATAAGAGGGCATGAGAGAAGGGTGGCTCTGGAAAATCGTTATCCAGAGAATTAGTACCAAGTTTCAAGTTTTAAGTGGTAATGAGTCCAAAAACCCTCAGCACAGCCCGTCGGCTTGTTCAATGAAGATTTGTGCTTCTTTCAAAAGAAAAGGCATCAGGAGAAATGTTTTTGTTTTTTTTTTAAAAAAAGAGTCCAGAGTAATAGGCATGAATGGAAAACAGGAAAGTGTGTATGTATGAGGATGGATGGATGGATGGATGGATGGATGGATGGATGGATGGATGGATGGATGGATGGATGGATGGATGGATGGATGGATGGATGGATGGATGGATGGATGGATGGATGGATGGATGGATGAATGGATGGATGGATGGATGGATGGTAAACAAGCATGCAAGAAGCAAGGCAACAAGATCTTAGTGCTGATTTTGACAAAGTTGAGATAAACTGTTCTCAGGACAATCTGTGTTTAAAGTTGTTTTCAGAGGCAATGATTAGGTGGTCTTCTTCCTGTGCTCTTACTAAATGTCAAGAAATTCAAATTTAACAACTGCAAGACAGAGAATACAAGGTTTTGTAGATGTTCCACAATATACTGTAAATACACATTTTGCGCATATGAAACTTGTTGGTTCACAGAAGATACAGAAACATCAATATATTCATCTGCTCACTTGATTCTATAAAAAGCCAAAACTCTCTGTTGATGTCATAATCTTGTTACTTTTCTCACAACGGTCATTTGTATGAACATTCCCATTTCTCAAATGTTACAATCCTCATTTCATATCCAAACATTTATTATGAAGAGATTCGCAGCTCTCGCTGCCCAGTGACATGATAGGGTGGAATGGAAAGGGTTCCTTAAGAACCCATCGTTTTAAGGGGGCAAGTTATAGATGGAATATAGATTGGTAAATTATGTAATCCAGTGAGGCTGTTTTTCTCAGGGGCAGTGCAAAAAGGACAAGGTACCAGCTGTGTGTGGAAGGGCAGCAGCAAACAGAAAGGTGTGATGGATTTATGGTGTAAAAATTGAAACCAAGGTTTTAATTATAAGCATGACTTCAGATCAAATCAGATTCAGTTACTCAAATGAATTTCAAGCATCTGTGAAAGCTATGAGCTTGTATTTAGATGACCAACAGATCCCAATTGGATGATTATATTAGTACAGATAACTAATTAACTAATGATGGTGAACACAGCAGGTCCTCGAAGCAGGTGGTGTTACCTAATTTGGCATGAAGCAGATCCGAGTCATGTCATACAGGGTTTGCACTAGGAGCTAGTACGACTAAGCCACTGTGACTCAGTGTAAAAGAATTGCGTAAGCCACAAAAAGCCACATTCTGTGTCCAAGTTTACAAGTAAACATTGAATAATACCAAGAATCTAATTTATTAAAATCAAAGTGTCCAAGTCAAAGTTAAAATGTCTTCTAGTCCAAGTAAAACTTACAAGTAAACATTGAGTAATATTTTGTATGACTGTATCTTCACATAGTGAATGCAAGTTTTCAATTTTTGGGGGGTGTAAAACCACACTCATCGTACTGGGGGGGTACAGGAAATTTTTTAGAAAATGGGGTTGCTTTCCTGCATTCTGAGGGCAAAATCTTCTGTTCAGTTTACCTACAAAAATACACTAAAGTCAACAGTTCAAGCTTAATTATCTGTATTTCTATCCTACTTTTTGCATGTATAAATGTGAGATTCAACAATAGAAAACTTGCATTCACTATGTGAAAATACAGTACAGTCATACAAAATATTGCTCAATGTTTGCTTGTGAGTTTTACTTGGACTAGAATACATTTTAACTTTGACTTAGACAACACCATTGGTATGCCATAGTTTAGGTTGTTTTTTTTTTTTAGATAATATGATTTTTCATTTCAATTTAAAAAGGCATGAAAAATAGCAAGCGAGGTGAATACACATTTACATGCATCGCTGGTTATTCCTGCCGGTCATAGAGATCAAAAGTCTAAGACTCCAAAAAAGTATTGATAATATCTTTCATTTACCTTCTGATCGGTCTGTCACCACTCCTACCCGCTCTCAGCATTCACCATTTGTTGTTCAATTAGAATTTTAACGCAAAATCTACTATAAAACACTCCATTCTCATTTTCTTTCAATCGATCGTCCTTGCCTTGTCGTACACCAATTTGCGGGTTTAGCTTGTAAAAAAAGAATCCTGTTATAACATTTAAATTACCGTAAATAATAAGATAGTTTGTCGCTATATTGCGGAATTCGCGTGTGGTTCCTGGGACACATTAAAAGCGAGTAACAAGGGCGCACTGTTTTCCAATAATTCAGTACTGTAATTTTTAAAGAAATCACAAGAGAATAAACCCCACTGATAGAAAACTTTCAGATATGCATTAAATTTGAGTCCCTACTATGTGCCCAAGTCGAGATTATGACATCTTCACTGGTTACATCCTCAATTTCTTCAGATATGATGAAGATTCACCCAAATCACAGAAACATCTTTCAACTAATTTGTTTTAACAGAAATTTCTGCCACTGATATAAACCTGAACAGCTTGGATGAACAAAATGCCTCTTTTGTAGTTGCTGCTTCAGCCTGTTTATATGCTGCAGGCTTACGTTTTACTTTGCTGTACTCTATTACTATAGTGCTGAAAGCATGCAACCCCTAGAGGATCACCAAGTCCTCCAAACCAACCCATTGCTTTGTCATTCAGAAACCCGGCATCATGTGATGATCTGAGGGTGCAGTGGGTGTGGGCTCTGAAACAGCTCTGTGCTGTTGTTCATCCCTTTGCGCAACTGATTCTTTGAGGAAAAACAGAAGAGGATACAATGAAACTTTCAGGATGGCCCTGCAAAAGTCGGACTGATGCAGCAAGAAAATATCAAAGGAATAAAAAAAATGACATAACAGAATGAAAAAGAATTGATGTCAAAAATGAAGAATCGATGTAAAAATGATGCACACAGTGAACACTTCATAATGAACCTAAGAATCTCAAAGCAGAATGAGCTTAGTGAAAAGTCTTCAATGAAATGCAGAATTCTCACACCTTTATCAAAGTCAACAGTCCACTGTTTTCTGATCTGTAAAAATTATAATGTTTTACCATTACTGAAGGACTGATAAAGGAATGTTCTGCTTGTTGTTGTTAATGCACCTCTAAAACTATTTGAATGATGTCAAAATGTATTGTGTGTACCTCTTGATCATGTAGTCTCATCTGTAGAGACAATTCATGTGACTATTCCAACTCCTATCACAAGCAACTTACTTGTAAATTCAGAAATGTGTGAGCTATGATAGCAACAGGGTTTAGTCTCTCTCCTCTGCTTTCTGCGTCATGCATGTGTTAAGACACGCCGACCTGTTTCGCACAGAATCCAGCAAATGTGACACCTTCCAGGGATTTGCAGAAGTGAGGGTGCATTTATTAGCGTGCTACAGCATTCCAGCTGAAAAAGCAATCAGAAATACAATTCCTCTTATTAGTTGCATTGCCATTTTACTAGGTTGTTTTATTAAGTTAGGTGAGTAGCTTTTCTGAAGTCTGGCTTTCAAACAGACAAACAAAACGGACTGACAACATAATCTCATTGAAAGAATTTAAAATAATACTCCACAATGAGCCAGAGGTATGATAAACAGACAACAGCTTGTAATGTTCTTCTAATTATTGAAGCTGCATAATAAAACCTGTATACTAAAGACGGTGAGTAAAACTTGGAACAGTTATTTACCTTTATTTGGCCAAGGAAGTCTTGAGCTCTACAACTTTTATCATCACATCATAAAACTCAAGTCCAATGTCAAATCTTGCATTTTCTATGAAAAGGATATAGACACAACCATAAGATTTCTAAGTGTATTCTAAAAAGTTAGAAAACATGTCTTAACAAATCTGGGAACGTTTTTGGGGTTTTGACATTCTAAATAATTCGAAGACATTGAACTCAAAATTATACATAACTAATTTTGTATATGAAGTGAACTGGAATTAGAGCTCCAGTAGTTGTTTGCTTGTATATCATTATACATCAGTACACTGATGAAAAGCACAAACATGAACACAAAAAAAGACATGATTGTGAATTAATGACGGATTAGGTTTCCACTCAAAAGGTATGTATCAATGCCATTCGGAGAGAAAAATAGCACACGTGAGAGAAGAGCAGGTTAAGAAGAAAGAAAGGAGGATAGTTATGTTGCCTTCAAATATCTGTTTGGAAAATCTCAATACAACACAGAAACAAGTGTTCCTCCGTGTTAGAGTTGCAGTCAATAATCACATTCAATAATAATCACATAGCAACTCTGTCATATGCAACGCAAAACATTAGTTTGCGTACATGCATCTTTCACCAGATGCATGTGTGTGTGTGTGTATATATATATATATATATATATATATATATATATATATATATATAAAATTTAATTTTTGCTCCCTGCTTATAAGTATGGAAATTTTTTGCTTTGATTAACTGAATATATTTGCATTACCTCCACTTTACACATTTAAATATCATCACCGGAGGCTTGGAGAAATTCTAACAGGCAGAGCCAAAGCTGTATGAATTTGCATCTCATGGGAGAAATTAACAGAAGGCTATAACACTTAGAAAGCAATTAGTGCTCAGGTTAGCAGCCATCATTCAAGTTTCAAACACTAAATGGACAGTGGAGAAAAGAACAGATGAAACTCCATCCATCCATCTATCCATTTTCTTTACACCACTTTATCCTCTGTTGCGGGTCATGGGGAGCTGGAGCCTATCTCAGCTGACTAAGGGCGTGAGGCGGGTAAAACTCTGAGCGCAACACCAGTGCACCGCTGAGCCACAAAGAGATACAGACAACCACGCACGCACACACTCACACCCACACCTACGGTCAATTTGGGACCATCCAATTAACCTGAAGTGCATGTTTTTGGAGGTGGGAGGAAGCCGGAGAACCCAGAAAGAACCCACGCAGACACGGGGAGAACAAGGCGGTTCCGGAGAACCCTGAAACACCTTGCTATGCGGCGACAGCGCTACCCACTGCCACCCTAGATCAACAAAAATACGTGATGAAGATGAATTCAAGAAATATAACAATACAAGTGGGGAAGAAAATGAAAAATTCAGGCGAGACCAAACTTATACTACACTGACATTATATTTCAACTATGCCAATAAGTCAGAAAAATCAAGAGAAAATCCATCATCAAGAAGCCTTTTTAAACCTACAACGGTTGATATGGTTATTTGATTATTTCTCATCTATTCAAAAGAAATATCCAGGAAACATGTCGTCCTTGACTTCAGTATTTGAATACAGTACATTAAAGTATGGATTTTAGAAATAAGGAAGGATATAAAATAAGAAATGATGTCAAATGTTTGGAATAAAATGTTTTAAAACATGAATGCCAAATTTTCACTGATGCACTGATTCACAGATATTTTGATTTCCTTTTTTCTTAATGATTGTAAATTGCGTTCAAATTCTACATAATGTATTAGTTGTAAAAACCCATCACTTTGAGGTGTGAGAAATTCAGAGATTCATGATGAATCACAATGAGTAGGTCCATTGAAACACAGTATGGATGGACCCATCTGAGAAGGAGATGGAACTTAATGAGTAATTGGCAGGTGACTGAATGAACCACCAAAGCCAATTACTAAATATATGTAATTCATGCAAGAACCATTGAGAAGAAGAGTTAAAAGTCTTCTCCATATCTTCAGTGCTTTTCTTCAATCTCCTTATAGCAAAACAATCTCCAGTTCTGCTATAACTAATAGATGGGTATGATGCTAACAAGACCTAAATTATGCTCATACCTTTGGCCAGCTACTCATAGGAGGCCAAATAATGTAAAGTAAATAAAAACACATACAGAAACTGGAAGCCTGGCAACACAGAATGATCTCTTGATCTTGAAAATTCAGATAACTATTTTGTTGCATCATTCTGTTTTAAGTAGAGTTGAGAAAAACAGGACTTGTACGAGTAAGCAAAAAAATACTGTTGCATCTCACAACTGGATTTATTATAAAAAATATGAAACATATTGTTCCTGACACTTTACTGTACACTTGGTGGTGATTGTGAAATAAAGATCAAAGTCCTCTTCATACAGGTTCGCCATCCTTCCGTGGTGATTTTTCAAAGAAAATTGATTTTACCCGATAGTGCAGACTGCATCTACAGGAGGAGAGGTGTACTTTCCAACTCCTCATGGCCCTCATGGCAGAATTACACTCAGTTACAAGTGATAATGAGTCATATACAAGGTGTAGTTGAAAAACAACAGCAGTTGCAGGTACTGTGGATGTGGGTTAGGGTTATAGGGTTATATGCATTTTAACTGCAATTCTCTAGAAAATAGATGGAGGAGAGGTGGCCTCTGATGATTCCGACCCCTTTTGCATTTCCTCTTAATCTTCACAGATCATCCAACAAACTTCTCCTAACTTAGCAGTATCTCTAACTCCTTATACCATTCTTGATGAATGAATTATCACAATTCCATCCTTTTGTATCTCATTTGCAAACTGCAATGTCTAGACAACACTTCCCCTTCCTCCTCTGGGATTTGTCACCCCAAAGCTCATCAGAACGGAAATTAGAGAAGTAAAAACAAAACAGAACAGTAGGGACAAGTGCCTCTATTGTTGGAGAGAGTGATGAAACCCAAGATGTTTTCATGCAACAAAGTGTCACATCATTGTGTACAAAAGGTAATTTAGTCTGAATGGAGGCGCAGACACAGATTTAGTGGGTACACAATTTCAGCAGGTAGGTGAAATGGCCTGAAGGGAGGCAATGGGCCTTTGATATACTCTCATCTGAGATTTATGGTGCACAGTTTGAAAAAGTTTGTATTTATTCCAACACAGATCTAAATGGAAACACACACATTTATACATCTGCATATGACATTGTGTCATTTTGATGAAGATTTGGTAACACCTATACTTTCACCAGAAGGATGATAAATGCACAGCGAATACACACAAGCACAAAAAAACAGGTAATCCACAAAACCTTCCTGATGCATGGGACTCCTACTGCAAGTGAAATTATACAACAGTGTTGTGCAATGGTGCAACAGCCTAACTATTTCTCTAATAATGCTTAAGAAAGGCTTTTAAGTGTAGCAAATAATCCATAACTGCAGTCATTGTGTCATTTAATTTCCAGACTAATAAGAGCACAGAATCAAAAGGGAAAAAGAGCAGCCTCTGTCCAAACGTTTATGGAGCTCAATAAAACCAATAAAACCAAATTAAGGTGAGCTTAGATTGCTCACAGCAGCTTCATTAAGGTAACAATGCAGCTCTCTAAAAACTTGCCATCTGGTTTCTTTTTGGTTGGGTATATCTTTTCTTTTGCATTACAGTTTTCTATTTTGTTAAGGATGAATAGATGTGTGCAATTCTCCAGGGTAGTGATAAATCAAGACAAGATTACAGAATAAATCAGGCTTATTACACTTCAAATCTTATTTTCACGGTCCTGATTACCTCAAGAGGTGAGACAAAGTTGTTGTTTTGAAAGTCACAAAAGAGTCTCAAGTTCTTAGGCCCCGGTTAACACCAAAAAGTTCTGACTAAAAAGAATATGGCAAAGTTGACATATGAATGTGCCTAAATTAATTCAAGTTCATGACCATTATACCCAACAAAAAAATTAATTAATTAATTAATTAATTAATCAACTAGTCCCAAATATAGATATTTCAATAAATCCTAAATCAAATCTCAAGGTAGGACAATCGTCTGAGGTTATGGTCTCAAAACATGGATTAGTCAAGTTGATATCAAAAGACCCTTCACTTCAAAGTCAGGCAAGTCAAGCATCCAGGGCAAACTCAGGACTGATAATTCCCCTGTAAATTCCCCTATCATGACCACAATCTCCAAAAATAAATCTTGAATCAGAAATGACATGATGACAAAAAATAGCAAATCCATTTACAAGAACACTGCATGCTTCGCACTTGCAAACAGTAAAAAAAAAAAAAAGCCCAGGTCTAGAAAGCGGTTTATGTCAAGTAGTTGTCACCAGATATAGAGTCCCACAGCTGACGGGTTGAGTCTCAGATGCACTTTGTTGGTACAGGTAGTCTTCAAGATACAAACATTCGACTTACAAACATTCGGAGATACAACCACTCACCCCTATATCCAAAAACTATCTTTCCCCTTTCTGCTGCAATCCACGCCAAGCAGCGTAATATTAAGATTAAGATTTTATGTCATGTCAAAATGACTCAGCAAATATAAGACTAAGTGAACGGTTTGCTCTGATGTCAGACTTCATGTGCCCTTTTCAGCTTTCCTGTTGGTGCGTCATCTGCAGCTTTTCATCCATCATGTATCCACATCTTTACGAATGTCTTAGCAAGGACTAAACACAAAATAAATGTATGTGCATGGGGAAGTTCACAAAGACCGACATTGCCAACAATCTGAGTCAGGTTGAAAGTTAGTGCTAGCAATGTAGACTATAGGCTATCTGAAAGAAAATGCTGTCACAACCTGTCTGTTATTTCATTTAATTTTTATTACTGTTATTATTGATGAAATTGTCCCTTTGTAGGAGCTAAATAATGTAGGAACCAAAGTTGGCCAAGTTACGTTTCTGCAAGGAAGCATTAACTGATGTGAATGCTGAACTCTGACCTGTGAATATTTTGCTATTTGGTGTTAACTATTTGTTGACTGAGAAACGAAAGTGAATAAAACAGAGTAATAAAAAATAACGTTTTGGACTTCTGATGACCAGGAAGTGCATCTGCACGTCATTCACGTAGAGATGTTAAGGTTACATTATGGTACTACAACATATTATTTCTTTTATGTGTTGATTTTCATGTACTGTTATTGTTTCTGGTAAGTCTTAGGAAATAGCATTTTTGTATTTAAAGTAGTAATGCTATTTAAATGACCAAAAACAGGGATTATAGATTAAAATTTAATAAACAAGGAGTTACAAATAATTCAGTTTACAAACAGCCTCTGAGAATAAATTGTGTTTGTTAGTTGAGGACCATCAAATGTGCCTTTGTAAAAATCCACACGTCACTAATAAGTTATCTGAAGTAAGTTTGCCTTCTCCTTTTTAAAAGAAGAAAACTCAAGGACCAATGCAGACTAAAGTGGCACTTGGTTTGCCTAAGCAATTGAGCCATCTTCTGCCTGTGTAATATATACCAAGTCTATACTGAATTGAGAGAGTGTAACCTCCGATCTCACTTTGAATGCCATTAGATGTCACCAAAAAAATCGTTATCAGTTACTTTCAAATCCCTGCGGTTCATAAAATATTCACCTGTTACTGGCGGCAAGGTGGCTGGAAACCAGGAGGTTATTTAAGGGCAGGGACAAAGACGTCTCCAGAGGCACTGCAGGTGTACAGAGTCACATGGCCTCAATTAATCTCTGTCAGGCATTGGACAATGTGACCTATGCTTGTCTCTCCTCATGATGGGGTTTAATGGGAGTGGGAGGCTCTGACTTGGCTACCATCATCCACTCAATTTATGGATATCCTATAGAAACTGCTGCACTGAGCCTGAAGGTGGGGCAGAGTATTGATTCAGTGTTCTGAAGTACAGGCATTAAATCAGCCATTAACCGTTATTTTAAAAGTCTTAGGATTTTGTGTGACAAGTCTTCACCAAGGACAAGAAGGAGAACTGAAATGATGTTTAAAATAATTAAATAATCTGAAATCTCTTCATCTCCCCAAGTAACAAAAAAGGCACGTTCATCATCTCAGCAGCATTATCTTGAGCCGCCGTGCAGCGCCGTGCAGCCCGCCATCATTAGAGAGTCCTGCTAAAGCAGCCAGAGTAACACAAATAAACAAATCAAAGAATGAGGTCAATGAATTAAGTGAAGCTTCTTTCGTGCCTACATTGTCTAAAGCTGTCTGAAGACATTAAGCTGAACAAAAACAAGACACCGCCCAAACACACACACACACACAGGTCTTACAGTACACAATGTTGTTAGTGATTTAATGAATGTTTTTCTTTGTGTACACGGAAGAGATGCTGTGTCTTTATCTGAACATCTAATGCAGACAACACAATGACCCCAGGACCTTGCTGGAATTTCTGCGTGGGACAGAGGACATTTTGCTCTCTAATGATCTCTCCCTATACTAAATACATGACTACAAAAACTGATGTGATACCATATATAGTGGAATTAAATCACATTTGTCACTTGAAGACATGTTTGGATGCCATCACATCCCACTAATGGCTTGCGGGTGGAATAGGTCATAAGGCAGACACCATAACGATGGCAAAAACATGCATTACATCATTATCGCAGGATCTTGTTCTTTTCCTTCTATATTGTTGAAGTTTGTATACAGTTGGTACTGTGCAACCACATAAGAGGCAACTTTACATGAATGGGCTTTTCTGAATAACGTGGTAAATGCATTTATTGTGGTAAATGCATGTTTGCAAGTGCATTTTAAGGAAGGTGAAAAGAAAAAACACTGTAGTAATGTATGGAGCATGTGTCAGAATTCTGTCCTTTTTCTGATCCACTTTTGTTTGAGCCCTTAGGTTAACACACAGTGAAGTTCCAGAAAGGAGCATTACATTACACCAGCCTGGAAACCAATGCTATATTCAGGCCAAGAGCCTGAAATGAATCACTTTCAAAGAGATGAAATGCATGAATTCATGTGGATTAAATGAGGTGCCCCTGAACAGAATATTGTTAGTCTGAATCTTAAAATCCATTGGAATTGCTGGCAATCAAAGAAAATGAATATATCTAGATGATGACAATCGGTTATTTCAACTCCACTGGGGGTCTGTCATCACTAAAGGATAACTTAATGACCTGTTAACTGTTCCATCTGCCCACAAGCTCCAATTAGTTAAAACCTATGAAGTTATACACTGTGTAAGCCTCCACACGATTCATTGTTTCATCCAGTATTACAGGTGATTTATGAAACTCCCCAATGCCAGCAACACTGGCCATGCAACCCAATGGAGGACGGAAAGCATTTTTCTGTCCTGAATGGGGGTGGTATAATTCATTCCCAACCCACAGAACACAAGTGTCACCTTAGAGAGCAGCCAGATATCAGCATTCAGCAACCATTCTCTGCCCAGGTCGGAGGGCATTAACTGCCCACCAGCTTGGGCAGTTAATGCTGTAACTGCCCAGGTCGCAAGTCACATTACAGTGGACAAAGAGAACATAGTCTTTTAAATAATGCAGTTACAGCCCATATTATATCATGGATATGATATCTTTCAAAGATAGTCAATGACAAAAATCCTGTTCAGTCCATCTGGAGGTTGAAAGGTCTTCCAAGTTAGGGCTCTTGTAGTGATCTCAGTCATTTGACCCAGGTGAACACTATCAGACTCACCTGTTGTTGCTGAATGAAAGTGAGACTGGGGAGACATAAAGCTAAGAGGAGCTCAGACTGGCGATAAGGATATAAAGCTTTCTACAACCCTCCGGCTAAATTCTCTAGTAGGGTTGCAGTGGATTTCTGTGGCGAATTAAATCTTCTTAATCTCTTTTGTCACTGTTCCACAGAAATCAACCATTAGACAATGACTATTTCAGTGGGTAAAGGGACTAATTTTCCACATTAGATTCCATAATGGCACTTCAAGATTTAGTTTTGTAATTGGTTGTCTAGCCTTTTCCAAAATATGGTAAAGGCCTTTCAAGTACTCCTACAGAGAGGACAACAAAAACAACCATGTTAGAATAGGCAACCTTTTCTCACAGATTTTGCATCGCAATAATGTCTACCATGTAAGATCAGGATGGTATCTTGGAGACACGAAATGACAGTCCATTGGGAAAAAGGGATACAAATGGGTCTCCAGTAATTCTGGCTCAGCCAGGGCCTGATTGAGGAAAGAGCCTGTGCATCTCTGTGCATCAACCATCCTGTTTATCCCCATACACATTAATGCCAGCCATACATGGGAAACAATAAGAGCCTGTGGACAAAATATTCATTGGAAGCTGTGTATGTAACTCAACAGAGCTCTGACAGCGTGTTAGGATACTGAAAGTTGCATACCAAACAGGAAGGATAGCATTTTTAGCCTCCATGAATCTGTGCTTTGGACAACAAAGATCTGCAGCACAAAGCTCCTGGAAATTGCTGTGTGAAATGATCCAATAATGCCAACAGCTGTGTGCATGCTGTGAAGACATGCTTGGATGTGTGCATGTTTAAGGCCTACCATACTTTTTCTCACTTTGTAAGCACTTGGTTTGACAGAGAGCTGTAAGTGAAAGGACAGGGCAATATTACTGCCTGTTTGTTTGCCACGTTTCCCCCTGTCACTCTGTCACTCTAGCTGAGCATCAGACCCTCTGAGTGAGATGCTCTGACGGCTCTTCTGTCACTTCAACAGTGCAGAGGGAACACTGACTGATAGCCAGAACAGGCAAGAGGTACAGGCGGCTGTGCGGGTTGCAGGAAAGCATTAGAATGTACGTATTTGTCTGAATTAGGAAGCACAGGACGAGGGGTAAAAAATAAGAAACTATGCACAGGTGAATGTTCCTGAATGTATGAGAAGAGGAAAGAGACACCTTCATCTTTTCCTACGGCTTGTGTTGTTTAGGCATCATGCTGCTTGGATCATGCTGAAGCATCAGTTTTACCAGAAGAAAAAAAATCCCCTCAGCGACATTTCCAAGGATTGAGTCAGAGGGTGGTCATCTAGACCTAATACTGCTGATCAATTAGCAACAACATGATTCTAACGAGCAGCTGATCTAAGAAAGCCTGAGGCAAAGGTTTTGCGTAGGAAACAGATCAGCAACCAGCGATTTCTGCTTCATGTCTTATTCATACAGACAGGGCATTGACACTGCAGAGTTGCAGGCTTTGCTTATGGGAAAAAATATTTTTAAAATCTCATGAAGCTAAAAGTATACAACCGGCTTTGAAACTGCATAAAGCAGTTTTACTTGTGTTGAACTGACAAACAATATGGTCAGAGGTGAGGCTGCCAAATGTTATATGTGCTGCAGATAGTATAGAAACAATAAAACCATTGACAAACTATAGCTGAGATTGAATACAACTGTGAGCTTAACATATAATATGTCACTATTAGGCTGTCACTTTAACGCATTAATTAGATTAATTAATTAATCTAATTAATTAGATTGGCATGTTATACTATTCATTTTGAATTGCTGTATTGAGTCAGCTAGAGTATTTATTTTGATTGAGAGTCTGCTTATGTGCCTATTTGAGACTCAGCCTTATGTTATTTCTGAAATTTATTTTATTTAACTGTATTCGTATTGCATTTTTGAGAAATGCACCTGGCCTAATTGGTTTGCTGATGTGCTTGGCCTTTTTTCTTTTGAATTTCATTTATAAAGCACACTTAACCAAAAAAAAATGCGAATTTCAAATCTTCTCTTCTTGGTGCATTCTATTGATAAGTCATGCACTACAATTTTGTAATGTCCTAGAATTCAAATTCTTTATTTGGGGGCCTTTATCAGGCATGAGATTAAAATGCGATTAATTAGATTAATGAATTACAAATCCTGTAATTAATTACATTAATGTTTTAATCGCCTGATAGCACTAGTCACTATGCAAAATACTGTGATAAATACTGTAAATATGAATGTCAGTGCTATTTGTTGGCTTGAGAACAGGTATTTTCACTTTCCTCACTGAAACTCACTCATTGCACCATCCATCAGGGAACTGAAAATGCCAGTGGTTGGACTAGTGGAAAGTGGAGCTACAGTGTGGTCCTGTTTCATTATAAAAAGTAGGACTCGGAGTTAGTTCTGAAAGTCAGAAGTCATTGGCTGGTTTTACATTGTCACAATTTATTTCAGAAGCACCATGTGACTATCTCAAGTATTACATGTTGATATATGTTAAAAAAAAAATGACCATAAATGCTAGAATTACATACATAAGAGTGCCACTACCCTCATACTAAACCCATTCTTATAGTTTTCTCAAGGTGCTAATTTTCACTCCCACATCCTGATAAGTGACCATACTAACAGGAGAGCATGTAATTTCCATTAACACAGGTGTTTTTGACCTGTGTGGGAGGAAATACTTCCTGGTATCAGTAGGTAGCAATGATCTTCAATCCAAGGAGAAATTGGGAGGTCGTGGACTTTTGTACAAACTTTTGTTATTATGAAGTTTTCCCACAATTCCCTCATTCACCATTTATCCAGTATTATTTGGTCTGCAGTGGCTTTTCTCCAAATGGTGTGGTTCTGATAAATATTTGCGTATTGTAATAATGGATGAACAATTAGAAGAGCCTTCTGTATCTGCCCACTTGACTGCATTCATTTTGTTTCTTATGATACCCGAAGCTGAGCAACCAATATGAATGCTGTCTCTAACCAATTGACATTCTCATTACTTAGTTGCCTGAAAAACCATAAACAATTGCAAACTGGTGCTTACAGTGCAGGATGCATGCAAAGCATTGCACTACAGATGCTAATCAATTAACTAGTGGTTGAGGAGGTTTGACTCAGACAATCTCATGGAGTTAGACTCTGAACCCAAAGTTGCTTCCAAAAGCTGTTCAGTTAGTGTGTGAATGATTATCGGCTCTGTTGAGCAAGGTTGGACCTTTCCAACAGACTGTATGTGTGTATATGGGTAGATGAATGTTAACTGTAGTCTTTTTGGTTTGTGTCAGAGTCCATCCTTTGAGACTAGGAAGGTCAAAATGGATGCCATTATAATTTAAAGAAAACATGTAGCTCAAAATTCGGAAAATATTGCTTGTTGTAATGTTTCTGCCTTTGCTCCTTAGCTGAACTGTAGTTCATTCAACACAGAGACCACACAACAGTGATGAACAAAGAAGTAGTTCTCTATATATTTATGTTAAATCATAAGCTATGACAAAAGTTCTATACTGTGTATGCAGACTTCTTGATCACAAGTGTACAATTTCTTGTCATTGTCATGCCGTTTTTAGAATTATCAATTGCCAAGTTATGTACCCATGCAACATCATTATATCTACAAGTATCCATGCATCCATCCACCTGTCCATCATCTGTCCATCCATCCATTTTTTTTTTTAGACGAAGTAATCTACAACCAGGCATCAGCATTTTGTAATTCTGTGGTAGAATTTATCAAAATAAATGTAGCCTTGATAAAATTCTTCAAACATTACAGCACTGGGACAGATTTTTCCATTTATTGTTTTAATATAATTTTTCACAGTGCTTGATAGGACACTTTTTTTTTTATTTTACTCCATGTATCACATTACCCCTAGATGGTTGAAGCCATCTGGGGGAATGCTTCTATGTCATCAAACATGCACTGCATGCAGATAAGCAGATACAGAGATGTACAGATACACACCCATGCATCCTAAGTCTCATATAAGAAGAGAGGAAAGACTAAGCTCTGATGATAATGGGAAGACAAAGCTATGTGTCTTCTTTCATTTTGGCAGCAAGAGAAGAAACGAGAGTCGAGCAACTCTGGAGACAAATTCTTTAAGTAGACAGATCGCTTCTACAAATACACTCGGTCCCCTGTGGAGAAGCACATTCCTCAGAGAAGACACTCTAAAGATATTCAGTTGAATTTAATAGAACATCACAGGGAAGGCGAAGAGTAGGGAGCAATAACTACCCTCATAAACCTGTCTTTACTTTAGAGTATTGACTAGAATAATCTTAGACAGTGCCTCTAAAGCAACAGGCAGCACTCGGCACTGCAGTCTTCTCTCAGCATGGGCAGCCTTTAGTGGTTTAACACCATCCTCAAAGTCCTTGACAATGATTATAATTAGTGTATTGTATATCATTTTGAAATGGTAATCTATTTGCAAGAAGGATGACATGCCAAATATGGGCCAGCAGCTCCTATCCTCCATCCTCCTTTATTAGAAGCACTTATCATCAGTTTGAAGTGTCAATGATTACTGTGTTTTTGCTTCTTTTTTTAGTATTTTGGGGCTAAAAAAGCTCCCATTAGGGACAAAATGCTTCCAATTTTCTGAATTTGTACTTACCACTCAACAAAGTAGAGTCTGTAATCTGCCAGAACAGGGCTTTAATCATCATCTACTTCAAGAGGCATTCGAAAACTAAGCAATCAGCACTAAATGGCATGAAATATCACAGCCATATATAATTAAGTGTGGTTCTCCGTGAGAAATACATTTACTAAAGTTTGGATTATCACTTTTATGTATGGCTAGGAGTCGTTGCGATTAACTCTACTTGTGTGACTGGCTGTGGTCCATTCCAGTCAGATCTGAATAGAATCAGAATTTTAATATGAATTTTGGAGAATGGAAAATGACGCATCATAGGTGCCTGTGTTGTTAAAGATAAAAACATAGATACTGTAGTACTGTAAAGAAGCGACAAAATACCGACCAAATGAGACGACCAGAAATGTTATAACGGTGATAACGTAAGCATTCATTTAGCATACATTGTTATCCAACTGCCAGAATGTAGGTTGTATAATAGGATCTGATCTGACATAAACGCGGCATAAACCTGACTGACACATTAACAGTTTCTGCTCACATTAGGTGTTCCAATCTTGTATGTGAAGAGTCAGTCACCGATGACGATTTAGTTATCCCAATGGGCAAAAGGAATAACACCAAAGACACAATGGAAGAGGCATTTGAATGATGGATGACATGCAATTCAATATTTTTAGATTAACCTGCCACTTAATGATCCTGCTATGACAGTGGTTTTCAAAATGGGCTCTTGGGGACGTTCAAAGGGGTTCACAGCAAAAAAGGACAATAAATAGTTTTCAGGCAATACAGCCATAAGTAAGGTCAAGGCCAAATGTGTGACTAATTTTTCATACACCAACTGTAATGAAACATTTCAAATGAAAGTTCTTATCAGATGAGTGACCCCAAGACCAACTGCTGTCATAATTTATGAAAATAAAAGGATCCTTGATTTGAAAATGTTTGACAACCACTGTGCTATGCTACCATGCACCCACTTTTTAGTCAGTAAATTGTGTGATTTGTTTTGCTTCCTTGTTTGTCCTTGGCTCATCCGCTGCCATGTTGTTTCTGCTCTCAGGCAAAGCTGGCAGCGTATTACAGGTATTCTCAAAAATGCATTCATGATAAATATATTAGACTACATATTATGTTTATTCAAATGAAGATAATTTTCTGTAGCGATTTAACCTCCAGCAGCTATGAAGGACAATTCATTTAAATGCATTCTTAAATGGAATGCTCTGACAGACTTTCAGTAGAATCAAGATAGATTAGGAACACCCCGTTAATAACATGTATAGTCCATCATCATTAGATTCAGCCTGATGACACATCGTGATTGGACATCACTATCTGTCTGATGCTAATATTATCATTATAAACTTATAACAGTGGACAAATATATCCATCCAAAAGTCACACGATCCCTTTACTCTGGAACCTCAAAGAGGTTAGTGATCAGCTCCACAAACCATCAATCAGATCAGAGTGGTGAATCTTCTTTACATTCTCTCCAAGGTCATGCTGTACAGTCCTGGAAAACTCTGGTCCACAATCCTCGAGTTTCTCCATTTATCATCAGTAACCCTGTAGCACACCAGCAGACAGGCCCATTCAGCCGTTACTCCATGAAATCACCCCACAGTCGCATCAGGACTAAGATTAAGACTGGTGCTACTTGGAGGGTAGCACATTAGGGACGATGCCCCAGAAAACTTGCTGAGCTCATCCCCAAGTCGAAAAGGGCATCTTTGAGTGAACTTGTGTATATATAGACAGACACAACATACACGCAAACTGTCTCCCTCGGGTGTTTTGAATTCTTGAAAGAAGGCCGAGACTGCGGCGGGCCAGGATCATAAATAGATTTGTGCTTCTTCTCTCATCCTCTCCGTATGTAAAACAGCTCCACATGGATATGTTCCACATGGGGAGTCATGTAGTCCCGGTTTTTAAGTATCTCCAGACTGTCTGAAGAGCAGCTGCAAACAAGTGACACATCAGACAGAACTCTAACACAATTTTGACAAATGAACATTTCCCATGAGGATGCAATGGTCTAACATGAGGCTTATGCTGTAATGCACATTAATGAGCAGCCTCCTTTCAATGTCAGTTCTTTCTCTGTGTGTTTGTCCCACAGATGGAGCTCCACCATAAGGTCTTTGCAGCTGCAGACAGTGTCTGTGCTGTGTTTCAACAGCAGACAACAGGATCTCTGTCTTTCACTGTGTAGCCCTCTCATCTTCCTCCTCTCCTAGTCTAAGTCTCTTCTTTGCACTCCCTTCAGTCTGCAGCCAGTGGCACATTCTATTAACGAGACATTATATTTTTTCTACCACCATGTGGATTTTCACTGTTAGTCTTAGCTCATGCAGCTCATTCTGCTTGTCTTTCTGCTGCAATCGTTCTCTGTCCAACCATTTGCTTTTGTCTCCTGTAGACTCTGATAATGTGTAGACAGTTTCTCCCTCTCTGGCGCTGTTTTCTCTGTGAGTTGCATGCTTCTCTGCTGTTGTGATAGGGGGTTTAAATCCTCCAGTGCGGCCCGCCGGCACCGCTGCAGCTACCCACTGGGCCGGAATAAATCCAGGAGCCTCCAGTCTCGCCTCTGAATGGGCTCGCGCCCTGAAAGCAAGCCCAGAACACCCCCGCCATGCATCAATCCAGCAGCAATGAACCCAAAAGGCCTTCCTCTGGGAGGTTTAGCTTCCCTCCCTCCCTTGCATTCACAAAGGATGATTTCAGCTGCCTAATCAACTAGAAAAAAACTTGTGCCCTCCTCCCAGTGCCTGCTACATCCACTTCCCCACCACCTCCCCCACCATGCAAATTTCACATGCCAGTGATTTTGTTTTTCATAAAATGAAGGGAGAGGGCGATTGCTCTCCACAACATGTGCTCTCAAGCATATTCGAAATGTCAACATCATTAAGACCAACTGTCAAATTTAGTGACAGTGAAAGGGCCCCCACGTAGTTGATCATTATCATGATGTCAAGTCTCTAAACTATCTAGGGAAAAAGGTTGTTTTTCTGTCAGCACTCTCCTGGATTAAATCCCTATCCGCCAGAGCTCAAACACCTGTAATGATCTCAATGACAGAATCAGGCAATTACTGAATATTTTAATTCATGCCTGGGGCTAGGTCAAAACTCACACACCCACACACATCCACAAGATTTCTGAGTCCCTTATTCCTTTCTGTCTCTTCCCTTGAGCAGACACCCTGCCAGAGTTTGGGAACAGGAAACAGCATTGGTGCCCTCTGACGAACCACATGACCAAAATCCCCATGATCCCCTGGGTTTTGACTCAATCCAGAGGCTGTACCTGAGTCAGGTGTCCAGTAATCCCATAGAGGTGGAGACTCATACTGCAGCCTCAAAGCTAGACAAACCACAGCAAGCATTAACCCAGTGATTTACACTAATTATATGTCAGACATATATAAGAAGTGACATTCTCGCCAGGTCTTGTTGGGTTTCCATAAAATAAATCAATCAACAACCTTGACCAATTCCCCGGTATTAAAAAGAGAGCTTGGTTGTCCTTGCTGCTCCTTACCCGGGTGTTGAATGAGGACAGGTACACCGTGTAAAATATGACTAAAATAATTTGGATTCAATTATAAAATGAATTAGTACTTTAAAATCTGTCTTTGCGTTACTACTACTAATGTTAACTATTGGTACAATAGCAATAGCAACAATGGCTATAGTTAGTGTATAAATGTAATCAGTTTGTAGGAAGTTTATTCATAACACAAAACAGTGGCATATGACAACAGTTGACTCAGTGTTGATCTTTACTATGGAATTATTTTCTTTTTGGCAAAAACATTTTCTATAAGTACTTCAAAAGTTCCTGGAGTCTTATCCTTAAACTTCTGGCTTAGTCTAACCTCACCTCTTTCAAGTCAACTCATTCAGTGTGTTATGGCCAGAAGAAAAAAAGCTTCCCCGTTTAAAACCTGACACAAGTTCTACAAATTATTATTAAAAATAAAAATCGCAAGCTTTGAGTAACAAAAAGAAACTGGAAATGCAGTGAGCTCCCATTAGGTTTCCTGAAAATTCATCCCTTAGTTTTATCTACAGGATGGATTTTCTACTGGAAAAACGATTCATGTTAGGGTTACTGCATCATTTTTGGGAACATTCTGAGATACTTTCTATCCTGATATTTTTGCACATATCTCAAAAACCGGAGAAGATAGAAATTCACGGAGGCAAGGGGATGAAAATTTGATCAAAACCTTGACTTTGAAAAACTAGGTCAAGGTCACATTTTCATTTTTATACCTTTTTAGGTACACATCTCTGAAACCTCATGACAAATAGAATGCACCAGTTACATGTTGGATCGTGGGTCTTCTTTTAAATGACTCTGACCTATGTAATTGAAATTTTGAAGTCAGGGGTGTTGCGGGAAGTTGCAGTCTCTGACTGCCTACTGAAAGAGCTGATGTTGATGCATTTTCTGACGTGGCCATTCTCTGTTGGAGTTTGCATGTCCTGTTATTCTGACATTGATTTCAACACTGCATCTCTTCACACAGGCTTTTGTGATATCTACATCATGATGTTTAACATGAGCCACATAAACCAGTAAATCACTGGTTCTACTAAAAGTCACCTGATCTAACACTCAAAGTGCCTCTGATTAAACTATGTTTGACTTTATTTGTCTTTTTTAATACGGAAAGTCACATATTTACCCTTTATTTCCAAGTCAAGACCATGTCACCCTAGATGATTGAAACCTGTTTAAACAAATACAAATGAGCCAGAGCTATTCTCAAAATCTGAATGAGAATGAGTGCAACCAGGCCTTAGTTCAGATTTTAGCTATGAGAGGCGGATGACGCTTTTATATCTTAACTGGGGTAACAATGTCTAAAACATTCAAGCGTTGGAATTTATTAGTTTTAGAAGACAAGGAGGAGACGTGAAGGTCAGAAGAGGCCAAGGTGTTACAAAATGTACCTGCTTAAGATAGAAAATGACAGCAAATGATTTTAGTCCACCGTGTCAAAACAGGTTTATAACCAGAAACCCTAAACTCTCTGCATTGCCTGAGAGTTCTCATTAAAATCACCCAGAGTCCGAATATCATCGTAATCGTATTAGTGAAAGTAAAAGTATGAGCAGCATTAGTGGTATGCAGAATCGGCAGCTATGGAATTAGAAGTTGTATTAGTGGAAGCAAAATAATTACCAGCTGTGGCAGCAGTATATGCACTTATCGGCAGTAGGAGAGGAAGTACTGTAGTATGTGGCAGTTGCATTGCAGCATTATACATCAATAACAGTAAGCATCTAAGCAGTGACGATAGTTTGGTAGTGGTGGTGGTGCATCCTTCAAGGGCACCTTAACCTTTCAGGAAAGGTGAGTCAAACCTGTGCAATTTGTCAATTTTAACCTCTGGTCTGCCTCTGTAAGTGTTTGTGTGTCGGCACACACTTTCTCATTCTGCTGCAAGGTAAATTGTGTTGCTGGACATTCTTACATCTGTTCTGCAGTAGGCAAACCAGTAGGTGAGCAATTCAAACATGCCTCCAGTCCCAATTAGGCACAAACAAATCAACTTAATCAGGCAAGAGAATGCTTTTCTGTGGATTTATAGTAAAAGAGATTAGAACTCATTCACTTTCATTCAAATGGTGGGTTAAGTTTTCAATACCCGCAACACAAACCCTGCCATCCTGTGCCCAGCCAGTCGGCAACATTAAGCCTCAGTGATTCTACTTAATGCTCTCATTTCTTTGACTCCATGGATTCACTGTAATCCCTCTCCAGTGGAGTTTTAATTAAACACGAGAAACACATGGGGTCAGAAATGCTACCCAGCATAAAGGACGCATAAGCAAAAGGGGGCACGCTACAGCTACAGATTGCATTTCTAAACATTTCTTCCTTTCCACGAAGGCTGGACAAAAATGCACTGTCATTTCTGACAGGAACCCTAATCTCTACCCCCACCCCCACCCCCCAAAAAAAATTTATTGCTTCACCCTCCCTTTATGCACTCATCTATACAGAGTGACACTTTCACATACTGGTTAAATAAACTGATACTATCCTCAGCTGAGGTTTCTAAAATGAAGATGTGACTGATTCTATTACCATAAAGCAAAGTCTTCCTTGATTCACTTTGCTGGAAGTGAAGAGCTCTCATTCTCCTTCACTTTCTCCCTCTCTCTCTCTCTCTCTCTCTACCTCTCTCCCTCTATCTCTTATTCTCTCTCTCTCTCTGATTGGCAGTTTTAATTAACAAAAGGTCTCACGTTCTGGCAGAAAGTGGGTGACAGAGTTGGCAAATTGTCGTGGGGATGGGTGTGAAGGGGTTTGAATTTGCAGATATGGAAACAATACATAGCCTACTTTTGTGTGCATGTAATTGGAAATGCCTGGGACTTGCTACAGAACACTGTGGCCAAGGCTGCGCAGATCCACACTGAAGCAATTTATGCACAAACCAGTGTGACAATGAAATATATGCCAGACATTGTTCTACATATGCACACCTTTTGTGAACTAACTACACAGAAGATACTGTAATGCTTTGTTATGGCAATATTAGTTGGTAGAGGGCAGATAACCCAAAAAATTAAAAGTCTATCATTATCTACAGACCTCTGTAATAGATGGATTGTTGAGTTAAGTGTCTTAAAATCATTCCTGGAGCCTTACAAGAAAAAGGCTCCGTGAAGAAGCTGGGGACGTGTTGTAAAACATTAAAAATGTATGAAAATGTTCCATCGTTTAGTCTCGATTGATTGAGAGAACTTGAGATTGGAAGCAAGTTTTTGGAAACTGTTGTTAGTTGTATTTTGTTTTTTACACCCCCCCCATCTCATTTATTTTGAGAGAATGCTGCAAAACCTCCTGAAATATTTGATGGATTATACTGTAGAATTTCACAAAACTTTCTATTGGCAATGCAGGGAGTCTAGAAAGTCCAAATTTCTATTTGTGTGTGAACTGTTCCTTTACATATGTGACATTCTATGAATAATGAACAGGGGAGGTAAAGAGTTGTGATGTCAGTTTGTTAATTTTCATGACTACAAGTAAATATTTGCAGCTTAGTGAGAAATTTGCTGACTAAGCACAGCCTTGTCTTTTCATGTCTCCATTGCTTCTATACTTCTATGTTCTCTATTGTATACATTATAAGTAATGTATACTTATAATGTATACAACAGTTTCACTTTTCTGGGTCAGCATGCTGAGGTTGTATTTAAACCAACTCCCAAACAACATATGTCAACTGCTGCCTAATGCAAAGGCTAACAAAGTGGATCGCTATCTACTCAGGTCATCTCAGCATCATCCCTCCAGTGTCTGGGCCAGCCTCATCATCCTCTCTTGCCCTATTATTTATATAGTATGGGCTTGATGATTCTAGCCACAACACCATCTGCTCAGCCTCTATTGATGCTGAGATTAGGAGTGTAGGCCAGGAGGCCACAGGGGCACGCACGTTCATTTGAGTAGTCTCAGACGGGACTGCTAGATCAGATGGTGGAGAAAAGATGAAAGGTGATGCTTGGAGTTGACTCACAGAGAGTACTGTAAGTAGACCAACAGCTTATTCGCATGCTGTGTCCCAATGGCTTCCACTTACCAATAATCCCCTTCCCCACGTTCTTCACTTCCCTCTCTTCCACCTTTTCTCTGTCCCCCATCTGAATTTGCACTCCTGTACTTCTGGATCTTGCTTGCTGGATCAATGATTCAATGCCTCCTGTAACTGCAAGTATAATAAACCCTCAACATCATGTTGCAGGCAATGCTTCCAGTACATCTCACAAAAGACAATGAGGATTGTATACACATCCAGTAATTCCTGGCTAGGCTAACATACTGTCTTCTTAAGTTCTTCTGTGAATGCAAAGATGCTGCAGCCTTTTAATTCCCATGCGCAGCACAATCTCTCTGTTTCTTTGCTCATGAGTGTAATCCTTTACATTTATCTGTCTGAGTTCAGAGGCCACAGGGGCCACAACCTCCATGCACACCACTGAGCAGACAGCATTTGGAAGGCAAACAGAGCAGATGTTGGCCCAGGTGCTCACTGCTTTTCTGAACTGCCACAATACCTGGTCTGAATCATTGCCAATGCGGCCCCTCCATACAGGAGTCAAGAGGGGTAGAGTTGGAAGGAGACAGAAAAAGCAAATAATATATATAGCAAATAATTTCTTAAAGAAGCCAGTTAAAGGAAGGAAGGGCTGAGAGGCAAGGGGGCCAAAGACAACAACTGGTTTAAACGTTTGATTCCCATCAGGAAGTGTTAATTAATTAAACTTTAACGCTTTTTAATTAAGGAGAAACCAGCTTCTTCCACGTGTTAGAATTCACATTGTTCTTCCTGATGACAGAGATAATTTAGATTATTGATCCCGCAGGGAAAAATTATTTCATTTGACTCATGTGAGAGAAAAGTGGGGTTCCCTTTGACATGTAAGGAGGGGTTGAGTGCCTAACCACAAACCATTTTGTGAACTCTCCTGAGCCACTGCCACCATGTTTTAAATTTTGATGCCAGATTGGTACTTGGTATATATGATTTAAAAATAACAAAAATAAAATATTTGCAGTTTTTTTTAAGCAATTCTTATCATTCAGTGTGGGTAATATATAAATAAATAATTTTTCTCCATTTAATTTGTGTTCAGAGACCTCTACTATTTATCATACTTATTGATCTGGTATGTAGCACTCGAAACTCTGACTCTTCATCTTGTAATAAAAGATAGGATTATCCACAAAATTTCCAAGGGACGAAGTGAAGAAGCTGTTGATGAAGACACCCTACAGTGATAGCAGACACATAGTTGTTGTAGCGTGTGCTGCATAACCTTCCCTGCTGTGCACAGGAGGGTCAATGCTAACCCTGACAGGAATGAACAGGCACAGCTGCAGTGCCCTTGTTCATGCCGCTGAGGTGCATGTCATAGCATTTATTTAATAATTTCACCTTTTTTTCCTCACACATTTCTGTTCAACTTTTGATATCTATTGTGTACCACAGGGACACTCGGAGGCCCAGAGGTTTGATAACTTTTAAACAGTTACTTTTTAAAGTGTAATATCTGCAGCTACCCTGGGACCTATACACCTCAAGCCTTGCTCCATATCACTGATGTTTTTATGTTTGTTTGAATTTTTTTTTTCAATAAAGGTAAGCAGGTGTGAGTTCGCACCTTGGCAATTATAACTCCAGCTTATCAGAAACATGATCTGCTCCATTAATAACGTAGGGACTAAACACATGAGCCCAAGAGGGAAGAGTCTGGGAGATAAAGAGTGAAATAGCTTTTGGCATCACGCAGTTAGTTATTTTATTCTAGAAGTTGCAGAGATGAAATTAAGTGAGAGGAATGCTATCGCCACAGTTCTGCTCTACATGTCGTCTCAATCCAAAGCGACACTTGCTGACAGCATCAGCACAAAATCATGTTGTGGCTGAACTCTAACTCCTGTCTGCTGAATCTGCTTCTCTGTCATCTAACGCTGCAGCGATCGACGAGCGACAGTTTCCTGATTCACAACTCGCATCAACCTGTCATCATTCATGACGGGTCTGACCACAGGTTTCATGGTTGGGAAATAGTTTGGACAATTGATTCAGCCTCAAAGTGTAAACACACTCCCAGATAGGCAACACAAGCAGTGGAGGAATATTTATAAAGATTATTCGTGGCAGGTTGTCAGGGGCAGTGATAAATGTGTGAGGTAATGGCAGCAGGAGCCGCCGCTGACAGAAAACAGGATGGTACTAAATGGACAGGCAGCCATCACTGCAGAAAATTCACTCTCCCGCATATCTCTTATCTGTGTCCAACTCTTCTTTAATATGGGCACAATGTCGTGGCAATAACCAATGGGATTCTACATTATCAATCTCTCCTGCCATTTTGAAGTAGGCTGTGAAGTTTGTGTGCTTAGACGAGTGATTTCACCGGAATTACTCACCCTACTCTCTTAGAAAAGGTAAAAATCTATCCTCCTTCCACAGTATATCTGTCGTTATTTTGTGAGGTGTTATATTCATTCTTTTTCATAATGTTAAATTGTCTTTTTTTGTTTTTACATCCCGCTTTAAAGCGGTGATGTATTGTAATTGTCAATGTTAGTGTGTTTGTCCATTAGTCCATTCGTCGTCCATCCGTCCGTTAGTTAGTCCACCAAATATCTTCACAACCGTTGCAGATAGAAAGATTAAACAAAAAGCACATCCCCTTTGGCGGCAAAGGGGATGAAAATGAGAAATGAGAAATTTTAAATTTTTTACACTCAGAAACTGGATAAGGTAGAAAGATGAGGAAGGACAGAGTGACTAAGACTGTAGATAAAAGCTACTGCTTTGATCTACGAAAGTAGGTCAAAGCACTAGGTTTGATCTTTGACCTACGCAAGTAAGTCAGGGGTAAAATTTTTAATTCAGGGGTGTCGCAGAATGTAGCAGTCTCTGACAGCATTAGTTCTTGTTAATCTTTGAAAAAGAACACCTTGACCAGATCTCCCCGGTCATTTAGATGCAGAGATCCTGTATCTACATGGACCTTCAACACAAGATACAGTAAATGATACACAGTAAATGTTTGAGGGCATTCCAGGTATTACATTGATGTAAACACCTTTCCTCAACCTGTTTCGTCTGATTCCTCAATGCACGGAGAGCACAGGACGTCTCTCTTTTGCAACTTTAATTGATCTTTTTTTGACCAGTTCTATATCATTACAATAACTTTAGCAGATGTCCATCTCAACATTTTCTCTCATAATCAAGCAGACAAACAAACATACATGCAAGTAAAAAAAGAAAAAACCCACAAGAAATTAAACAGTAACCCAGACTGAAGACCTCCATCAATGATGCAAACAGCCCTGGATCCGCACCTTGATCTGGATCCACCAATCACAATCTTTCTGTATTGACACAATGGTGATAAAGCACAACTTTCTTAGCAGAGACAGTAACTCTTAATTAATGGAACAAGGGAAAGTTAGTAAATATATCTATTCAATATTGAATTTCTAAGGCTTAATATTAAAAGCATAAACTTGATTCTGGCTCTCATTACGTCTTTGCTATTGTCAGGATTTTTTGTCGTCTTTTCTTGTGGTTTTTCATGCAGTAACACAATAAACATATTTTTGATCTGAATTATTGCACAAAACACACTTTTTGAAGGGTAAGATATTTATCTGGAAAACAATCACATGATTAATTAACTGAAAATGAAAGTGGTCCAGTTTTAATGTCTTGTGTAAGTGTTAGGAAACCACATAAACACATCCTGCTCTGTTCCTACTTTCATCCAAAATATCTCATTTACTTTCTTGTTTTTTTTTGCCTTGAAAGTTTGTCTTATATTACACAGAGCTGATACTGAATGTTTGTATGACGATGTACATTTTAATTAATATTGTGTATTTCTTTATCTTCAAAAAGTTCTTTGGGTAGTTCTCTGATACTTTTTGTATTTTCAGAAAGGTTGTATCTTTATTTTCGCCAGCTTTGAATTCACTCACTTCTATATCAAACCATTTAGCTTAATGACAACATACAACAATTGTACATTTGTATGAGACATACATTTTTAGTATTCATTGTAATTGTATCTTCTTTTTTTGCCTATATATGATGGACACCATTACTCTGAATGGGTCACAGTTTTGAATGTCACTGATGCTGTACTGAAAAAACAATGTAATGCTGACTTTATTCATCTACCTAATGTTAGTTTTTTAAGTGTTGACATATATTTTACCTCAAAATCTACTCATTTTACCTTTTTAAATTGAGATACTACGCCATCATTTCGAGTTCAGGTAAACTATTATAAGCACACCACCACAGAAACCAATTTGAAAATAAAAGTGCTCCCTGCCTTGCTTGATGACATATTCTTCCTTCAGAATGCTGCAAGAATTAAGGGACACTTTACTGATATAAAACGTAGGAAAGTTTTCAGAGACAAATACCGTTGTCAGTGAAATTACTTCTCTGCAAAAGCATAAGCTGCTTTTAAACTTTCATCCCTAATACTTCTCAATGCTCTGTGAACCACTGAAGACATGATTTGTGGCAGACAGTGACCTCTTTTATTGAAGAGAGTGGTTGGCAGAGAGCAGAGAAAGGATCCAAGCCTTTTTGACTTCCTGTAAAATTTGGTAAAAAAAAAATAAAAAAAGCGAGTCAGTGTTTGAGTATTATCTGCTGAAAATTGTGGGTGATTTATTCTTCTTCTTGGCTTTTGTTGCCCCGGCAGCAGGTCAGTCCTTGGAGACTATAATCACACAATTAGAAGGGCTCTGCTTCCTCGCACCAGACAGAAGACTTCAAGCATTTAAATCCAGTAGCAGCTGATTTTAAAGCACCTGATGCATTAATGCTATGTGAATGAATTTCCCTCAACTGCAGACTTCATAGAGAACGGATCATTATGTAGCTTGTTGAAAGCCTTGTGTAAGTAATGGAATCAGTTAGAAAAAAAGACCGAGCCGCAGCAAAGGCAAACCAAGCACCTTTAAAAGTGTAACTGAACACCAACAAAGGCATTCACCCAAAGGAAATGATGCCAAAAAGTGTACAAATTAACTTTATTGTCTTAACAAGTTTAGCGATCAGCTTGACAGGCAGTGTGGCGCCTGCTGGCACGACTCCATATGCTCTGTAATGATTTGTTGTTGACAGGGAGAAAACAACACATTTCTAACACCTGGAGAGGCGACGACGGTCCTGGATCTCCTCATAAAGATGCCTCGTGGGTTCAGGCCAAGGCAGCCTGGCAGCACTGTCAGATACAATTCATGTTGGTGACAGGCACACATGAGAAGCAGCGGCGTTGATAGATTAATGTCATAAACATACTGCACAAGGCGTTCTCATTGCCAAGACCACAAATGAACATTTGGCTTCCACCACATGCCCACTGAACGATTACGTTAATAAATTTGGGTTTATTTGTTGTTGTTTTCATAAATAAAGGAGCTCATGAAAGTTAATTCATCATCACCTCACATCAGTGGATGCAAGGTCACATTTTGAAATTAATAATATTCTGATTTTCTTTATGATTTAATTTTTACTACTATTAGTATGCAGGAAATTGGTTGAATTAATTGAATTGTCTCAATAGCCTCATCTTTTTCTTTGTTTAGAATTGGCTCTGCCTGTGACTAACATTAGCCTTCCTGCTAAGATAACATACATGAGACAAAGTTTTCTACTTACATATGTTTATTTCAGGCTTCCTACTGTTAAGCAATTTTCATTAAATTTATTCTGATGTAGACCTGCTTTCGTGTGCTTAGCGCCACTGTTAATATGTGTAATTTTGTTTGATTCGTCAACATTATGTTTTGGTTTTTTTTGTGGTTTTGCACAATTGGAATTTTTTGTTGATAAAGCTAACTAGATAAAGATGAAGTACAACAACAACGTCAGTCACAAATGCATGAACAGACTCTATCTTAGTTGTTATACATTACAGTTTAAATTGAAATCAAATAAAATCCACCAAATGTGTTCCAGAAAACTGTCTGCACACAGTGAGGGTAAATTCAAAGTGTAACGTCATTAAAAAGATTAATTAATCAGTTGATATAACACAGAACACACAATTACGATACTAGATTGCTATTGTCATTATAAATTGCTGAAATTGAAAGATAAATGTTGCAGGATTTGCTCTTAAAAAGTAAAAATACTGTTTGTTAGTGGCAATATTAAATTTCATTGACTTAAACGATCCTCTCAGTTATGTATTAAAGAACTAAATATAATTCTGTTCAACATATTGTGCATTAGCCACATTAAAACTTTTCCAGATGAACAAAGAGACTGGTCACTAAAAGCAAGGACAATTAAACTCTCTCAAAGTCATGAAAGTGGTGGAAGACGAGAAGAAAGGCCTTATTGACTTTCACCTCCGAGAGGGTTTAATTGCTCATGCCGACTCTGTCCATAAGCTACTTCAGCTAATTGAATAAGTCTGTACATTCAATGCTTGACCCCACTTGTAATATGCTGTCCATCTAATTCAGTATCAGAAATGTGAGGTAAAATGTGGGCTGTATTTTCAAATTGGTCATTTGTTTTCATTTCAAGCTTAATTGCACCCATTTCTCTGAAACTAAACAGACAATTAGAGCAATGTTGTTTAGCCTGTTTCCTGAAATTTAATCCCTCAACTGGAAACAATGTGATGTGATTATGTATTGATAGATTTCTGCGATTTATCTTCCTTTATAAAACAGGTGTTAAAAAAACCATTGTTCCTTGCTATATCACAAAATGAGACGTAATTACAGAATGTACTCATTTTCTAAACTAACAAGCAGCCATTGTGCAATTTACTATTGTTCCATGAAACAATATCATGTTATTTCCTTCACAATGAGCACATTTCATCATAACCTTTGTTTAAGCATGTACGCTCCATTTTCTCCATTTCCAGCCTTCACATTTGCCTCAGGAAAGCTGTGTGACGGCCTGTTTTTGTCAGATTAACACTGAGGCTGATCCACACTACTGCCCACTGAGGACCCCATCTACATCCTCCCACTGTCTGTCTTGATGCCCATTTCTGTGGTCTTTACAACCTCCAATGTCAGGGCGATTGGAGCGGTACTTGAGTTTAGTCCAAGATTAAATTTCCATTTTGCTCTGACTTCCAGGAGCCTCTACTAATTTAAATGATACTGCTTCATCCCACTTCAATAATAACAATTACCCATTCTTTGGCTGAATTGGCCTGAATACAGAAATAATTTGAGGCTTGCATAACATCAACTGCACACTGCAAGTCTTTCAAGATTTTTACTTGGTGCTATTTATACTATGCTATTGATGCATTTTTATGCTTTATAAAACATTTATGTCTGAATTTTGGGGGGCTTGGAACGGATTAGGGCATTTGCATGGAAAATGCGTCTCTACTTACAAAATTTTCTACTTACAAAATTTCTTCCAGAACCAATTAATTTCGTAAGCAAAGGTACCACTGTACTGTTTTGTCACGATGAGTCATCAGCATACACCAATAGTTCTAAGCGACTGTTAATTCTAAGCGACTGTTAATTCTATACTTAAGTCTCAGTTCTGGTTCAAAGGTTGTAATTATATTTATTTGTACACTCAGGTATCAAATGACTAAAAACTGGGGTTTTGTATGTGGTGTGTGTGGGGGGAGGGGTGTAAATCCTTTTACCTTGATGTCACATAACATGTATCTCATTATCTTTGGCTTTTCACCTTATTCCTGCTACAGCAGGGGTTTAAGGTGGAATGGGTGGACCTGGGGAAAAGTCGGTCTATTTTTTCTTTCCAATTTTTTTCAGAAGAGAGGAGGTGTCCTACCTACAGTATCGGATGCGTCCCACAATGCAGGGAAATGCAAACTTTGGAAGTGGGTCCCCAAATAACATAATTCCAGTAAAAACAGTGGCCTTGAAGGACACATGCATAGTCTGTTATATATCATTAATGAAAGACCTCCTGCTTGTATAATACTGCTGATCATCACAGACTACCCCCTCTCCTCCACCACCCATGTGTCCCAGCCAAATGTACAGAGGCAATAAGAAGCATGACGACTGTTGGTGGTCTCACTCAAAATAAAGTTGTTCCATCATCCACATAGAGGGAAATTCGCTTATGTATTCTGTAATCTGATGATAATAATAATTTAACACCCCTGCAAACTTACATGCATAACCAGAACTTAGATGTTCCACTAGATATAAAAAATATATATATATTTTGATGCAGGTGATCCACGCCATTGTCTATAGTTAAATTGAAATCAAACACATCCAACTCCCACAGAGTAGAAAACGCAGTAACAAACCTCTCCGGAAACGATTCTGGCTCTTTACCACTATGCCACCCAATGGCCTCAATTGGAAGTGGACATTCACACTCGTGATTAATTACTGGTGATGGTGACATTAGTTTAAACATCTGTGAATGGTCGTCCTGGTCATTCGTGATTTGTTCCCTGACTCCATTATTTTGAACCACGCTGACAACAAACAAAGATGACTGTTTACAATGTGTTCATACTTGACGACAGCTTCTTGACATATGATTATGAAAACCCTATTGCATATATTGAGTGTCCGCCTTTCATGAGAGATCTTTTCTTTTATATAATCAACTGGTTTCTTGGTTTTGGTTTCTTTTAAGAATAATTCTCTTGTTCTATATGTATTATGCTGTATTGTGCATTAGAAAGCATTCTTTACTCAAGTCTGAGAAGCTGTGTTTATTTGTTGAGTGCGCCTGGCCAATGATTCACCTCTCTCTAAAACTTGTTTTTTGTTCTACTGGGGAATAGGATGAAAAATCATATAATCCTTATTATATAATCATAGTTAACGAAAGACAGAAATATATCGTCTTTTCTAAGCCATGCCTTCCCACCATGAACATCTTTTGGAAGTCAGTTTGGTGTTTTAGAGCAAATGCTGAAAATAGTTCTATCTTGTTCAAAACAGATATAAAGTAGTCCATAATTTGCCTATTTCTGCATTAAATCTGTGCCAGAATGTAATCCCTCGCTATATCGTGGTTGACCTTTCACGGGCTCCCTGTTTCGCATATTTTTAGTTCTATTATTAATGCCATTTTTTAACAGCATTTTGTGTTCTGCTTCCTGATTTTCTGTAGATCATTGTCAATCATTCTCTGTGCCATGTCTCCTGTACAGTACAGAATGAGTTCAGCTTACCAAATTTACTTAAATCTTCAATTTCTAGCAGCGTGACTCTCAAGTGCTGTGCTGTATGTTTGCGAGTTTTCTTCCCAACAAACCCACAACTCAAACACACCTGCAGTATCACCCAAAAGACAGGGGAAGATGCTAACCATAGCAAAAAAAATTGGACTTCTGGGCACACTAAAGGAAGGTAGAAGTTACTGTAGGGTGCCAATAGGCAATAAATCCCTCCTCTGTGCCTTACATGAGGAAAGCAAAATAACATAAGGACAACAGCAGCAATAAGTTTTAACAAAGATGCAAAAAGGGTTGTAATTGTCCACAATAATACCATGGTCTTACTGATCCACCAAGCTTTAGATCAGTGACTGCAGACAAAACAAAATTACGCTGGATATACAGTATTATCCGCACATAATAATAATACTGGATTTAGTTTTCTACTACGGCTTGAAATGTGAGTGTTTAAACAAGAGAAAAAAGTGTGAAAATGTTAATGCCTGTCCAAGAATATCGTATGAAGTGTGAAGTGAGAGGTTGTACAGCTTCTAACATGTATGATAATAGAAATAAAGATAACAACTTTGCAAATTTCATATTATTTTTAAAATGTAACTTTCGCAATAAAGGAGGGACCTGTGTGTGTGTGTGTGTGTGTGTGTGTGTGTGTGTGTGTGTGTGTGTGTGTGTGTGTGTGTGTGTGTGTGTGTGTGTGTGTGTGTGTGTGTGCCCAAAGAGCAACTTGTTCTGGGACGGTTCCTGGCTCAAGGGCACCTCAGCAGCGCTCAGGAGTAACTAGCACCTCCCACTGCCAGTTCATACTTGGATTCTACGCAGGTCACTAACTGGAAACCCTCCAGTCCCCACCACAAGACCTAGCGGACTGAGCTACTGCCACCCCTTTTTATGTGATTCTGCTAAAATTCGATCAATATGCTCAGAGGCATGTGAACACATCAGCTGCTTGATGGACATCCTTAAGGACTATAGAATGCATTTTCATACATATATATATATATACAGTATATATATATATATATATATACTGTATATTATATATATAATCTTGATAGATTATATATATATATGCTTCTGTTCAATTATGCCACTTTGCAGAATATTTACATGACAATCATATGAATGTTATTATGGATATCAGATGGATCCACACAGCTTTGCCTGAGTCTGAAGAGCAACAGTCAGCTGGGTGCATTAAATAATTGACTACTGACACCCTAATGTGCCCGAACTGCTCATTTATTAACTTCAAGCACCAAAATCCACCAAGCTCTTTAGACAAATAACATTTTAGAGTGAAGTTGTTGACTGTAGAATGAGATGTTTGCCTTCAACTCATTTGCTGTTATTTTCAATCTCCACAATTTAAAAGTAAAAGGCACATTCACCAAAACAAAAATGGAGACACATCGAAGCCATTCTCTGCTCTATATTAAAATTAAACAACTGTCAAATTAAACATAATACAAGCATTAATATATATGTATATATATGTATATATATATATATATATATATATATATATATATATATATATATATATATAATACACAGTGTATATATATACACATATACATACATATACTGTATATATATGCAATTTCATCTGAGCTGTATGTCGTGCATATATGGTACATTTGACAATAAAGCTGACTTTGACATGACTTTTGATACATACAATGTGTATATATATATATATATATACATACACACACACACTAAATATATATTATGTTTACTGTATATATGTACTGAAACAACAATGGTGAATTTGTGAAAATGAAATGTGTGATCAATCAAGTAATCAAATCGGATCCGGTATTCAATGGCAGTTTTCTGTCATTTTTTTCATCCTGGGTACTACAAATATATTTCATTCGGTGTTGTGTGGAATTAATTTCCCACTCGTGTACTTCTAAACTAATGTATGCAAACTGACAGCTGGTTTGATCCGTTCAGGCTTGCCTAGAGAGCCAACTTGATCCTGGAGAGGCAGCAGTGTCTCCGTGCGTGACTGTTCAGCAACTGGTTTTGGTGGCTGTGTAACTGATATCCATGCAGCTGAGTATTTATATCGTAGCTGCAGCGCAAGAACCATTCGAAAAGCATTCCTGAGACAAACAACTGGCACTTTTACTTTACACAGCTAATTTATTCCGGAGCATTCCTCAAAACAGCCCAGGTTCAGGGGTTGCAGAAATGTGCAAAAAAAAAAAAAAAGCGCTTCAGAGGTTTAAACTTAAACTCGCCGCAGGCAAAAGAAAAAGGATCGGCTCTGTGGATTCGAGGTATTAGAATGCTTAAAATCTCGGTTTACCTCTGTCAAAACACTTTCAAATTGTTTGCCTACCAGAGAATGACAGATGCAAATATTTGTACCAGCTGCCATGAAATTATTGGTATTATTAATTCATCTCCACCGGATTGTAGCAGCAAAAACACGCTCGTTTTGAATTTGTACGTCCCAAATTTTTTTTTTTTTCCCCGCATATTCCTCTGATGACTTATTTTACTACAAACTGAACCAGTTAACCAAGTTTTTAGTTCCATCAGCAACATCGCTAAGCAACTTGCTCCTATTAACATAACATTGAGATGCAACAACCCACTGAGACGCATCGGCATTTAAAAAATAAAAAATAAAAAAATCGAATGACCCGATCACTTAGTTGTCATCTCTAATTACATGATAAACTGGAGTCTGACCAGTGAAACCATGACAGCATCAGGAACAATTTACTGGTGTGAGATTGATAGAAATATATAGAGTTAAAGGAACGTGTCCACAGAGCACATAATGAACAAAGTTTTATCTTTAAGCTTCCATTTTATAACTTTATAGATTTAATCTCGATCCATGGAAAATCGAGTCATTACCAACACCACTGAGTCGTGTAATGAAATAAATTATTTTATCCTGAGGACGAAGGTAATTCAATGTGCTGTGTCCTCTGGAATATTAACGCCTCGCTGTATGCACAAAGGAGAAAGTTGACAGAAATGAATGAAGCGGGATGATATGATATGATATGCAGAGATGACCACACACCATGCGACTGCTTTTTAAGTTCTGAAACCCTCAACAGAACAAAAAGAAATCTTCACTTTTAAAAATATATATACAGAATGTGTAGAGACAGTAACTTGAAAACCCTGATCACCAACTTTAAAACAGCCATTCCATTTGTCAAGAAGAAAATTTCAGGTGCGCTCTGTGCGTCATGCCAAATCCAATCATGCCTTTTCTTTTTTACCTGTTGGTCCTTCCATGCTGTCTGCGCGGATCCTGGCGGCCAGCATCAGCAGCAGTGCTGCCGGATACATTTTGGCAGAAGAAGTAAAGTCCAGCTCGTTTTGTTTTTTTGTTTTGTTTTTTTTTGTCACAAGACGAAAATCCTACAGAGAAGTCCAGCAGCGGAGGCAGCAACAGCAGGACTGGAGAGAAGTTGTGCGCTCTACTCCATTCGTCGCTGAATCCCGGTGCAGAAGTGCTGCCTATCCGCTCCCTCCACAGCCCGCACTGGGAGCATCTGATCTGGAGCTCAAAGCGTTCAAATAAGCTCCAACCACCCCCAAACGCCCCCCCCCCCTTTCCAGTAACGGCTCCGCTACTTTTTGCACCGTCAAGCGAGAAAGTGGGGCGCAGGAATGCGAGTCTGCGGCGCCTCCATGTGGGCAGGAGGGGGATGTCATTACCTATGCTTCCACAAACCTCGCATGTTGTACTATAGTTTCTGGAGGAGGTAATATAGACTATTAAATATGTAGTAGGTCAGCATATTGTCCCATTAGAGAAGAAAAACTTTCCTTAACGTCTCCTTATAGACCATTTCTCTAATCCACACTCACGACTTTGTGCCTGGATCTTCATTATTATGCTTGAACCACCACCTGCTGCTGAGCAACTCCAACTGTTCAGTAATATGATACAGGAGTATCTGTTGTCTCTCTTTTCAGTACATAACACACTGTTTTGTAGCAGCGGGGTGGCCATGAAATTAAAAGGACTGAATGCTATCCAGACAGTCTTGTTTCAAGGTTTGCTGCTGAGTCTCTTTTTTCAACTCCAGCAGAGTTCTCCAGCTGACCCCGAGCTTTGAGTTTGGTGATGATGTTTGCTTTAATCAGTGTTTATCCAGCAGGTATTGTCTTGTTGAAAGATATACTGAAGAAATTAAATGTTTTTGTGTTTACTTTTGCTTGCATTCTCTACTTAATATCTAGTCTAATTTGTTCAGGATTTGTCTTGATTTGATTGTAAGTTCAGGTTCAATAGGATATTTTTTCCCATTAATATCATTTTTAGTATCATTAATTTCATATGAAAACAGCTTAACAAGTTTTAAATATTAACCCAAAGGAAGCAATAGCAGCAGGGCCAGACTGACCTGATAGGGGGCCTCCGGGCAAAGAAGGAGAAGGGGGACCCTCCTATTTCCAACACTAGTGATTTATTTTATACTGTTGCTTTTATGAAACCATCAGCCAGAGCATACCTCACATTATGTCTTCATACAACCACCTCAGGGCTGGATAAACTGAATAACATGCCCCCGGCCAAAATATCTCCTGTGGAATCCTATTGACCTCCACTGCCTCTTTTATAACTCCTTTTTTTCCACAAAACTTTACTTAATGACATTACAAACTGATAAAGAAGGAATTATTTCCCAGCTGTGGGACATAGGATCATCCAGGAAGTTTGTTGCAGATTATCGGCTTTACCTGAGAGATTAAAGGGAATAAATGTCTCCTGACCAGACCTGAGAATTGGTAAATTGATAAAATAACACATATAAATTAATCTAAATTAAAGACTGCAAACAACTCTCTGGAATGTAATTAAACCATAACAGAGCATTAGAAAAATGTGTGTTGCATTGCAGTGGGTAAAATGCTCAAGTATAAATCAAAAACCCTATAACACAGGTATCAGCAGATGGACTCTTGTTAAACAGTTGCATCCACTATAAATCCAGTTCACAGAGATAGTTAATAGAGATTTTACAGGCTTGGGCACAGACCCACATAAATCAGGATAAAAACCACTGTAATTAGTCGGTGAATGAGATTTTATGTTTGCAACACCAAACATACATCATCCAAAATGCTTTTTTAGTCTCTACCATTGTTGGCTCTGAAACTGCTCTGATTTCGATTCCAGAAAACATTTTTCCAGGCAGTGGGACTTAAACTGGCTAAACAACAGTGGAATGGCCCAGCCTGTATGGACTACCGATTCTAAACAGGGTAATTTCAAATTGACAGAGCTGTGGTTTGGTAGTCTGGAGCTCCACAAACATCCTTTCTACGCAATGCAATGATCTGCCAACTTGTTCAACTGGGATGGACTCCAGCCTCTGTGACCTTATACTGGATAAGCAGTTACAGAAAATGAATGAATGAGTCAACAAAATTGCAAGGTGAAGTAGAGCCAACTATTTCCTATACCTGTTAAATCTGTGCAGTGGCCCAAATCCACTTGGCTGGGACTTCAGGTGGCAAGGAGCCATCCTGCTGCTCACCGCTGGACTCCTGGCTACTTCAAAGACAGGTGGAGCTGGATCAAGACTCTTTATCACCTCCTGTCTATAAAATATTGATTTTGTAGCCTCTGGGCTTTTAACTTGTGTCTGGAAGATATTTATTTCTTGGAGGATGACAGTGGGGGGTATATTGTGAGCTTGTTTCATCTGCTAGGCTGTAATATTTCAACGTGAATTTCTAAACTATTGGATGTGGCGGATATATTAGTGTAAGTGATGCAGTGTTCCACATGCCCTTCAAATCTAATAACTTCTCTATACTTGCTTTAACAGATCGCTCATAAAGGGCTGATATTATACTATATTATATAAAGTAATATACAACCAGTAAAGTTGCCATTATTAATTTGGCTGTATTTAGTATCACCTGTGCAATCAGTAATATATTGCATCTACAGGGGAACATCAGTTTATTATTTACCATATTGAGAGTACACTATTTTTAGCTTTGTATCAATAGCTTCAAACTATTTATTGAGAGGATCCAATTTAAATTTTAAATTGGTAAATTTTAAACTGGTTACTTGTCTGGGCTGTACTCCACCTCTCACCTATAGCCAGCTGGAATACTGTATGCTCCAGCAGATCCATGACCCGCAAGGCAGATAGGATGCTGAAAATGGCATGAATTTACAAATTACAAATGGATGAATGAAGGAATGAATGAATGGATGGATAGATGGATGGATGAATGAATGAATGAATGAATGAATGAATGAATGAATGAATGAATGAATGAATGAATGAATGAATATAATTTATCTAAAATTTGCATAGGTATATGTCTAAATAAATAAATAAATGACACCAGCAGAAACAGCTGATGTTCAGTGTTGTGAATTAGACATGGTGATTTTTATAGGGTTAGCAGCTGTATACATAAACATCACCCTGTGTTCATATCTGTTATCGTCATTTGAGGAATTGTTAATATTGATACTGGAGTCTTGTCTGACTGGATTTAAGACAGCTTATCTCTTACATCACTAACATAAGTCAGTCACTAGGGTGCTACTATATCATTGCAACTTGAAGTCATCCATCCATCCATCACATCCATCCACCCATCAATCCATCCGTTCAACAATCCATCCATCCAACTATTTTTTCATGCTTATCTGGGTTTGGGTGATGGTAGCAACAGGTTCAACAGAATGCTCTAAGGCCTTGTTCAGACTAGTCACCTATATCTGATTTATAGCCCATCCAGATTAATGTTGCATATCTCTTTTGTAGTCTCAACAGTCCCGTACCACATGACATAAGATTTTTGTGGGACGGACTGAGACCACATTCGGGAGGTAGTTTTGTGTCGGATATGGACAGAGGCGTCTTCAGTCTGAACAGCTCCAAACACTCCGATCGGATATGGCGGACCATGACGTCATATCCGCGACACGAGAGCAAGGCGCCAGAAGAAAGAACGTTGCACATTAAGGAGCGGTAAAAAACAGAAGAAGCTGACAGTGTCTGATGTGTGTGAGATTTTGTCCACCACTACCAGACGGCGATATCACCAATACGCTAAGCTAACAAAACTTCATATTCGTCATCGTTGTTGTTGTTGCCACCGTCGCAATTACATGACCTCACACATTACACGTACTGAACGACGACTCCGTCCCGACGTCGTTGCTACGGCAACCTGTCAGATCAACTGATAATGTGGCCCAGTCTGAACAGAGCCAGAACGCATATGTACACTTGCTAAAAACAGTGTGAACAGTCACGCCTAAAAATCAGATATGGAAGGAAATCTGATATGCCTGCAATCTCAAAGGGGCCTAAATGTCCATCTTCCAAGCAAAACTTTCCAGTTCATCCTGAGGGATGCCAAGGCTTTCCAGACTGAATGATTTATGTAGACTCTTGTATGGGTCTATGTTGAGATGCCATCCTAGGGGCAAAAGAAAAGTAGAGACCAAAGCAAAACCTGAAAGGAAATGGTTTTCAAGTTGAGTGGCCAGTGGGCTACTGAGTGGTCTACATGTTTAAATAAACTTAGAAGGACAGCTTGCCGGTTACTGTCTGGTGCCCGAATTTTTAACCATGGGTCTCAGCTGGTTACAGGCTTAATAAATTTCATGGAGCTGCTGCACTTTAGGAGCACCACCTGCTTTGGGTCAGATGCATTGCATGCTGGTTGGGAAGCGGTGAACGGGACCTTGGAGTGCCAATTTGTTGCAGACTGGAGTTTCACCTGGTCTCTTTACATGTGAGAAACCAGCTTTAAGTTTGTTTTCTGTTCAGGAACATGAGGTCAACAAGAAATGGTAAACTGTCCTTCAATCAGTAAGAAACCAAGGATCCGCTACAGTCAAGGCATTGTTTCATTTATCAGAAAGGATATTTACCTTTGCATTAGTGGAATGGCGATTGGTGATATTTGACAATTTCTGAAACATCCCAAAAAGAAAAATGTGACTGATAGCAAATTCACTTTTTTGTATTTTATACATTACGATTTCTATGCTTGAATGCACAAGTATACAAGTTAAGAGAGAAACAATTATTTAATGTGATTCCCTAGAAAAAAGTATTGAAATATTTTGCTCTTACATTCACTCTAACTCGTAATTGTTAAAAATGCAGACGACACTCTCACACGTCCCAGAGTTCCACGCTCTGTTTCAGTTTATTTTGAATAACCATGGCTGACATCAGCCGATCAGAAGGCCACTGCAGCCGTTGTTTTTTTGCTCTACGTGTTATATTTTGGAGTGATGTAATATGAACGGAAAGGCAAATGAAAGGGTTGCAGAGGAAGCTTTAAACCAAGTGGATGCCTTGCTGCTGCAGTGGCACTTTCTGTCATGCAGTGCTTGAGTCAGGTCTTTAGGAGATTTTATTATCACAATATGTTCCGTATACAAGCAGCTCAGTACATTTAAGTCACAGGTCAAAGTAAGGTCTAGGATGTTTCACAATTCCTCACAGCAGCAATGTGGCCAGCCTGTTTTCTCTCATTACTACAGTCATAGATAGGGTCGAAGTATTTTTCATATTAACTTGACCTTACTTTAATTAACCTTGCTTTAAAACAATCACACTGCATCGTGCCTTCGTCCACATTCCAGAGATTTTTTTTTTCTTCAGGAGTCTTCACAGATTTTTTGTTCACTAATCTTAATTAAAACTGTAGCCACATACGTTTTGTTTTTTTTCCATTTCTTGTGCACCTGAATGTTTTTGAAGTTAATTTTTTACCACTGTCAAAATGCATGGTGAGAAATTAGTCCCTCACTTATGCAAACACTGGGTATTCAGTGCAGATGTGCATGCACCTGTTTTCACGCTGTGTGGGTGGGCTGAAGAGATACTTGGGGCTGTATAATTGTAGGAAGGTAAAGTTTGTTGAGTTGACTGCAATCATAATACCAGAAAAAAATTGTTCAGTCACAATCTCTACATTGCTGCTAGACACAGAATATTATCTCTTCCCTGGTAATAATGTGACTAACTTTAACAACCCTCTCACCTGTATGTAAACTGAAGATTTGCATCTGCCAGATGTTAGCAATTAGTCAGTGGATATCACATCTATGTAAAATGTAAAATATGAATTATACTGCATTTTCAGCAATTGGGTGAAAATAAGAGAGCAGCACTGTCACAAAAGTAAATCCATGCTGGACACATAGCTGCTACTGGAACTTTGAAATAAGGATTTTGTCAGGTGAAATTTTATATAAAGTAATGTGTCATTGATTATGGTGGACCTAATATGATATCATTTGCAAGGTGTTTCAAATGTCTTTATCGTAACAAAGATAGACACCTCAGCCAACTTTCTTTGTGAACTGGCTTCATCGAGATCCTTCTGTCTGCTTCTTCTTGCTCTCCCTCCTCCTTCTTACTCTTGCACTACATTGCTAGGTCTATCTTAGCATCCATTCTGATCAAAAACTCTCACTGTACAGCATATCATGTTTGGTTTAGCATTTGTTGAAAAATGAATTATCTTCATTGAGAAAATAATGCTCTGTATAGACAGAGTTACATTGTCTTTTTATTTTAATGCAGCCCAAAGACACGTCAAGGTATGTTTTGAAATGTTCCACCATCTTTTAAAATTTAAATCACAGGATTTGAAGAACTCCTCAATCAACCAATAAAATGTGTTTTCATTATTTTATGCATAATGGTTCCATATTGCAGCCTACAATAACAATCCACATGTCCAGAGAAGTGGGCTCACATCAAGAGTTAACCGTCAGTGCGTAGGAGTCGGCAATAAAGCTTTACACTTATTGTGTTATCCGACTGCATGTTATACATTTCTCCATTTATAAAGTCAATGCAGCTTTGTGTGGAAGGTGATCTTTGACTCTAATGCTGAGCATTTGTCTTTTCTTGTTTCATGTCCAGTTTCTCCTGGAAATAAAAGACAAGCAAAGAAATTAGTGACATACATTAGTATTTTAATGCAAATGAAAAAGAAATTCAAATTATATGTGCATATAGGCATCCTGTTGGGAATGTTTAGTTTCCTGCACATTAATTTTCCTGTTTTATGAGTTAGGAGAAAATGCAGTCATTGTGAAAAACAAAATCACATTGATGTGTTAGTGAACGAAACATGAAATGCCTAAAACTGTGTAAGTGAAGGTGGCAGAGAGGGGCATACTATCAATCCTCAGGTAAAATGGGTGGATTAATATTCAATGCACGAGGGCTGTAGGTGGAATATTTGTTCAAAATGCAGCTGTTAGAAATGTAACCTTGTATTTTGGGTATGTATTGAGTGCATAAGTTTAGACTTTAGCAGACATTAACTCTAAGATATTATCGTAGTTTATCTCTTAACAACGAAAACACATAATGATGACATCTAACAACAAGCACTCGAATGTCTTCCTGTACTGGAAAGAAAACATCACTAAAGAACTCCGACATTCCATCCATCCATTTCCTTTTCACAGCTTTATCTGCCATCGTGGGTCACGGGGAGCTGGAGCCTATCCGGGGGACACCGTGAGCCACACAGAGACACACATAACCACGCACACGCTCACACCTATGATCAATTCGGGACCGACCAATAAACATGAAGCACATGTTTTTGGAGGTGGGAGGAAGCCGGAGAACCCGGAGAGAACCCATGCAGACACGGGGAGAACATGCAAACTGAGCACAGAGCAGGACACGAACCCAGAACCGCTTTGCTGTGTGACGACAGCGCTACCAACTGCACCGCCGTGCTGCCCCTCAGACATTCTAATAAAAAAAAGAAATGTTACTAGCAGGAGAATAACTTCATCAGTGTCTACAACAACCAAGGGTCGTGGAGAGCTGGATCCAATCACAGTTGACACTAAACAAGATACATGGATATGGCATGACCAACATGTAGAGTAAAAAGTGAACAAAACCATCATTCACACTTGCATTAACACCCATGTTAGAGTCACCTGTTCATCTCTATACTTTTTGATTATCAGCTGTTGAATGATGTCAGACGACCCAGAGGGGATCCATGCAGACTGGCAACTGCAGAAGAGAAGAAATCGTCCAAATATTTGGGAGAGAATGTACCCTTTTGTGACTGGACGGGAATCACCAGAGTTTGGATATAATCCAGTATGATGTACAGAATATACTTTGCATAGAAAATCTAAAGGCAGGTGGTAGTGGATATGGAGATGGAGGTGGAGGTAGAGTTGATGGCCTAGTCCAACGTATTACTAACATTACTGTACATTCTCAGGGGAGGTCTTCACCATTTCTGCTGCAGTGAGCATTATTTGAATTTATACTAAAGCCATAGTCGCCATAACATCATTCATTGGTTAAATCTCCTGATAAGATGACAGGGTCATTCAAGATTTAATGATTATTTTACTTCTGGGCTCCTCTGCAAGTCAAACACCAAACAGATGGTGGAGAGTCTAGATTCATGTGATAAAAAGTAAGTTGGTAAAAGTAAGATAAAAGTGAAAGTAGTTGCTGTGTCAATGAATCCTGAGTTCCATTTCAGTTCTATTTCAGTAGCGACATATAGTACCTCATTCTGTTTCCTGTGGAGAGGCCGCTCTCTTCTGTCAAGTATATAATCACAGCTTTTCAGGTCCACAGTATTTACAGCAGTGACTTCTTTACTTCGCATATGGAAACACTAACATTACTGGATACAGTCTTTATAATTATTAAAACAAATCTTTAAGAAGCCACTCCGATATCATAACAACACACAATAAAGAAATCACCTACAAAGCCTTTGCCGTTTGACTTAATTTAAGAGGAAATGCAGACCATAGAGCTCAGTGAAGGTGGTGGGGAATGTTTGTGTGGGTGCAGACCTCTAAATAAAAAATATATCTTTTAATAGCAGGAAAATACTGCACCATTGGCCTTAAAGAAGAAAATGATGCCTTAAGATAGGATTGCATGAACAATGTATATAACAATTCCATTTTAAGACCACAGATGCACATTTTCGTCCTGCTTAATGTTGCACTGTGACTGAAAATGACAAACACATCGTCAGAATCAACAATGACATTCATGTTGTACTGCATGCAGGTGTAAGATAGGGTCCTAAATGACTGCAAAAAAATTGAAAATTGCTAGCTTGTTTTACAAATAATGAAAGTACATGCTACAAAGCATCATTTATTTCTTAGCCTAGGCAGAGTTAAAGGGTATCACAGAGGCACATCCTCTGAGATTTTCTTGTGCTCTTCCATTTTTAGATGGGCCACAATCTCCTACATCGGCAGACATTTGCAGATTTCTCTCTGACAGAGAGCGTGATGCAAACTGAGGGGCAACATCTGGCTAAGGACATGTGGTAAATTCATTAAAGAACCAGGCAGAGACCAGAGACATTCACCAAGGAAGCTCTGTTTCCCCTCACTTTATGTGATTGCACTTGAAACCAACAGTCCAACAATAGTCTTACCCTCACTGTGTGGATCTTGGAACATGAAAATCTGCCCCTATAATGTGCACTCTCAGTGGTTTCCACTAGCCACTAACCTACATGGCTGTGGTCATGCAATGCGAAGCCACAGATTATCATTTTTTGCTTCAAATGTAAGGAGAATAAATTATTTCAAACTGTCTTATAAAAATGTCTAAGAATATTGTTTATGTATTTCTCATGAATACTTTAATAGTAAAGAAAGCAAATGTCATTTAAGACTCGATAACTTACATCAGTAGATGTTTTCTTCTTACTGAATCACATCTGGACAAAAAAATACCAGCGGCATCGTCTTGCCGCTACACAATTTACATACTTTGCATATAATTGTATTTGCACATCTAACGTCACACTTTAAGGAAATAATACAAATTTTTAATAGTACAGCACCTCCAGCAAAAACATTGTCTTATAAAGACAGCTACACCAGTAAAATAATATACTGTATATGTGTGTGTATTCCACACCATATAAAACGCATTTCATTCATTAAAGCATCGGAATGTCAGTTGCAATCCATCTGTGCCGCCTGCACCCCCTCCCCAAACCCAGCAAACACAAACTTCTCGAGAAACTTTTAAAGTGCACACACACGCATGCACACACACGCGCGCACACACACATACACACACGCATATGCGCACGCACACACACACACACACACACACACACACACACACACACACACAGATATACTTTTAAAATTGCAGTAAACAACTATTTCTAAGGGCTCCCATGAAATATGATAAGAAAGTTAAAGTTTCCTCTTGAGACATGGTGTTCTGACTTGTTGCTGATTGCAGATGGGCATGATTAAACAAATAAGTGGCATTTGATAAATTAAAGTACAAAGACACAGAGGTACTTGCTGGGGGAAAGCCAAAAGATGAGTGATTAAACAATAAATTCTGCTGAGATTTCATTTCATCGTGATAAATTGTTCGTAACAAGATAAAATTTTAAAACGCATTAAAGGGCCATGGGCCGTGGATATGTCTGAGTGAATGTTTTTACGCTGGCTGGTAATGGGGTCGTAGAGGAGCATGGTATCTCCAGCTTTGGCTACTTCAGGAGAGATTTGTGTTTGTGTCGCTTTCTTAATCCTTTGAACTGGGCAAGGCTCAGTGGGAAGCAGAAGATGAGTCAGAATGGAACATTTTAATCAAAATCTAATTACATCTGTGTCCTTGTTTGGGAATGTTTCTAGAACTGTCAATCAGATGGCTTCAAACTAGACCTGTACACAATCCAAAGGAAGCAGTGGTGCTTTTGAATTTAATGAGTTGATAAAAACATTTCTCTCACAAAAGTGATTAAAAGCAACATAACACCAGGCTTGAACGCGGTCTTTCCCAGTCCTTTATAATCATAAACTCATTATTGAAAAGGTTTGATAAGGAGAGTGTGCTGTTCCGCCTGCAAACAGCATCTGCAGCAGTCATTCTCAACCTCCGGATCACCATGGAGTCAGAAATACTGTCAAATGCTTCAATTAATTCTGTTAAGGGGGTAAAAAGAGCTAGTTATTTTTTTTTATCTAAATGTGCTCATGAATTCATGTTAATAAAACATGTCAAATTAAAATGCAATATTTCGGTGATGGAAACTTTACAGGCCAGAGGGAACAGACCTCAGGAGATGAACAATGTCTCAAGCAGAGGAATTTATTTCATAATGCATCAAGAAGAATACAGGATGAGCAAAACAGTGGACAGCGTAATGCTGGAAGTGGTCTTCATGAAAAAGGTTCCATCTTAAATGCCAAATTTTGACTTTTAGCTAAGATCTCCTCACCTCAGAAGGTGAAAGCCAACAGAACCATGTTGCTTGTTTAACAATATGACATCTATTCTGTTTCGTTCACAGCTTTAACCAGCCTAAAAATGTTTGCCTAAAATTGTAGTGACAGTGCTTCTCCACCCCTGCAGCTCAATAATAACGGCTGTCACTCACCTCCTCTGCATGAAGAAGACAAATGCAGAAAAACATTGGCATGAAACTGCCATAATGCAGACTAAATAAAGACCATTAAAGATGTGTTCATCGGCAGCCAAAGTCAGGTCAGATAATCTGAAAATCAGTCAGCAGGAGGCAAGTGGAGCTCCAGCACTGCATCTGCTCTTATGTACACATGTGATCTGTCATGATCAGCCCCTTATTTGCTGACATTTTTTGAATTTTTGTTTTAAACCTCTGAAACATCAAAGCAGTTCTTTCACAATAGTAGAAAACTAACACTTTCACCAGCAGGTACTAATTATGGAAGTAGTGACCCTTAGTAACTCTGGTATAAATCCAGAAATCAGAGTTAACGATATGCTTCAACTACTCAAGCCATGCCATCAAAGAAAGCACAAAATGTAGCCAAGAGTTCAATAGGTACAACATAGCAAAGTGTGTTTCAGTGTAACAAAAATTGTTGAATTTTATCAGCTGAAAATGCACAGTAAAGTGGATTAAATAAAGTGTGTGTGGTTTATCACAGTTATGTCTAGTAAATTTATGATTTTCAGTAGTGTAATTTATAATCCAGATAATGTACTGCAGTGACAAAATATCAGACTGAATAAAGCATAAATAAAATGTCTTTCTTTCTTTTCAGTACAATAAAAAGTTGTAAACATTGTCCCGTAACAGTGTAATGCAATGGAAGCCACTTACATATAAATGGGTTGAATGCACACAGACCTCAACCATTTTTGCACACACTTGTTATTTAGAAACAAATTCATTTTAGCATTTCATAAAAACTGATGAATAGTTAAAATTAACTTAGCTCAGATTGTATTTCAGTTTTTTTTCTTGATGGTATTTGGGCTAAATATGGAATAAGTTTTCAACTTTGGAGCTTCTTGATTGATCATTAACTGAGGTTGGTCATGTGATGTAAAGAGCAATCATTCAAAAGCCCCCCTTGTCAAAACTAAAAGAATAAACCATTTTTTCTCACTTCCTTTTAGTAATATTAAGAGAAGGAGCCTAACATACACATAAAATACTGAACCAGCACGCAGAGCAGGCTCAACTATTAGCAAGTGAATCATACTTGGTCTTAAAACTTTATTGTGGCTACAGCAGAAGTCAAACTAAATCTAAAACTGAAAATAAACTCCATGTATACTGCATCCCAGCACCACAGCCTCTGGGGATGTGGGCTTCGCATTTGAATGTGCATCGAAGGGTTGCAGACAGTCTCTGCTGAAACTGATGGAGACAGTACATTTGACCCGATCAGCACCACCACTGTCAATGAACCGCCCCTATCTGCCTGTCAGAGCAACGCTGTCCCTGGCGTTGAAACATTTTTGGAAAGAGGCTTGATTGTGTATCAAGAAGAGCAAAAAAAGAATCAAGTGGACTTGCTTAACGTTGGTTGAAGACATTTCACCTCTGATCTTCTTCAGTTAACACTGACAAGTAGAGAGTCTATATACTTGTACTCCTTTTAGAGCAGAAAACGAACAAATGACCAAAACCATAAAAACAATAAGTCTCGTTAAGAGTTGTTACAATTCATAAGGGAGTCATTGTCCAGCCCACCCTTATGTGAACCGTTGTGGTGAGCTGCACTCAGGCATGAATGGTTGGTGTGGTTTCTGGGTCTAATTGATGTTTTAATCCTCCTTCTCTTTTCAGAGATGGTTTTTTCCAGTTTGAGAAAGTCATCAACCAACCCTTTTACCAAAAGATACTGTATATCCTAGGAAAGCCACTCCATGTATCTGTGGTCATCCCAAAACTCAAAAGCACAGTATGCCCCTCAGACCCATCATTTGCAGCATCAACTTAATCATATATAGTGCCACAATCCTAGCCTCACTTGTTGGGCAACACTCCACACCATGTTAAAAACTCCCAGAAGTTTACTTTCAAGACCAAGGAAATAAAACTGTATCCAGATGAGACCATGGTCTCCTATGATATCATACCCCTCTTCACCTGCATTCCAACCACAGAAGCAGTTAGAACACACAGAAATGCAGACAAGCACGCACACACACACTCACACCTACGGGAAATTTGGAACGGCCAATTAACCTGAAGCGTGTGTTTTTGAAGGTGGGAGGAAGCCGGAGAACCTGGAGAGAACAACCCACGCAGACACGGGGAGAAAATGCAAACTCCGCACAGAGCAGGACTCGAACCCGGAACCACCTTGCTGGGCTGAGACAGCGCTACCCACTGTGGCACCGTGCCGCCTGCAGGTAGATCAGTAAGGAGAAAACCTTTATAACACCATACTCTACCAAACAACATATTTCACCCTAGACCACATATCTGCACTTTTAGACCTCTGTCTAACACCACCTACTTCCAGCGCAGAGAAAACTACAGATGGAAAAATGCTTGTACAATGGGTTCACCTGTATCTCCAATAGTAGCCAATTTGTATATAGAAAAGGTCGACAGCAAGGTTCTGGCCTCTTCCACAGGGAGAGTATCCAGGCATTGGTTCATGTATGTGGATAAGACCTGGGTAAAAATAAGGACTCATGACATGCAGGCCTTCACAGATCACATCATCACGGTCTATTGAATGAGTCTCATTCATTTTGCTGTTATCTTGATCTGGGTGACTCATGACCTACACAACCTTGATTGTATGTTTTCTCAGACACCCCCCCCCCACCCGCTAAACTGAGTATTGATCCATCCTTAAATAGGGAGAACATGCAAACTCCACACGGAAAGTTTGATCCCAGAGTCTTGTTGCAAAAGTGCAAATCACTACACCACACTGCCGACCTGGGTTTGACGTGCGTGACATTTCTCTACATTGATTTTTACTGGTCATGAAATTCAAGCCCCTTAGGATAAAATTATATCTTTCATTTTTTTATTTGAATACTTTAGAGCAGTAGTAACAAATTCACATCAGCTTTAGTTGTGCCATTTATTCTTTTCCAGTTGTGCTAAAATCCCTCAATATATTTTTGCATATAATTATGTTGAATGACTTCCAGCTTAATGTGTTCGGTATTCTCTTCTCTGTAATCCAGTTATCAAGGGAGAGAGGATATTAAAATATGAACGTGTGGTGTATAAAGCGGGCAACGCGTTGGAATATGTTGGAAAAAAATATTTTGTTCAAACAAATGTCTTTTAACATTATAGGTGTCTATAGGCCTCCTTCTGCAGATAACACATTTTATGATCAACTTGCAGAAGTTTGAAAAACTGCAATCACAATGAAGAACTACTAATTTTGGATGATTTCAATGAAAATTGGAAGGATAAATCCAGGAGGAAAAAAATAAAAATGGTTACTGAAAAATTCTACCCAGAGCAACCACTAAATGGTGCGAAAAGAATTGCAAAATTCTCAAATACACAACTTGATTTAATATTTAAAAACAAATCATAAAGATATCAGAAGGAGATCTTATATTGAGAGTACAGGGAGAGTTAATTAAAGATAACTGAGTTGTTGCTTCTGATCTTAATAACTTTTTTCTTGAATCTGTATGTGAACTTGGGAAAAGATTTCCAACAAGAAAACCATTAGTGGCTCCACTAGATAAAACATCTCAGATCTTTGTACTGGTAGAAACAAATGTATCACAAAAACACAAAAACATCAGCACTCTGAAAAGCTCCAGATCTAGAGATGCTTCTCATCTCGACACCCAGTTTATGTCATGGGACAAGATATTCTATCTTGTCCGATCACATTTAATTAGTCTTTCTTTTAAACTTTGTCTTTTTTCCTTAGGACTGGAAATGTGTCAATATCATACCTGTTGTTAAATCTGGAGACCACCTTGAAGCTCCTAACTATCGACAAATAAACATACTGCCACTACTTTTTAAAGTTGCTTAGAAGGTCATCATTGGACAACTGACCTCATTTCTTAACACCACCAATTTTGGTTTACATCGTAGGCAATTTGGTTTCAGAGCCAATCATTCTACTGAGACTGCCTCTCTAAATTTAATAGAGCAAATCAAGTGGGACTCGACCTGGGAACCTGCTTGCTGTGTGCTAACAGCTCTACTCACTGCGCCGACCTCTAAAACTGAATTAAATTGAATATTTTTGTAATGAGTGAAAACAGCGTATTTTATTTTTATTGTTTAATAGAGTTTAAGAAAGTCACATTGAATAGTGCTTCTTACAACCTAATCAAGAGCAAGCAGTTCAATAGTGACATGTTCCTCCATTTGTACAGTTGATCAGGCAGCTATGGAAATGAAACTCAATGCAAAACATACACTAAACAGGTAAATCGGAATATTTGCAGAGTTAATTGACTCTAAAGACTTTCATGATTAAGCAGATATATAAAAGTACATATGCACATGGCCATTTCTTCCACCCTAATGCAGTAAACAAAATTTGAAAATTTCACAATTACGGCCAAATATTAGCATGTGTGCATTTTTACATTGAACAGTTAGCATGTTCACAGTGGCAATGTGATGTTAGCTCAGTCTCACATAGCTTTAACATTTTGTACCATTTTTACCATCGCTGAATATTTATTTCTGGGTTCACAGTAACAGGACGTGCAGAAGAATTGATGTTGGCAGCTGATAGATTAGCAGTGTAATGGTTTTTGTTTGCAGGAAATCTCATGTAATCACTGGCCAAGTTATTAAATTTTAAGGGCAAATAAAAAAAAACGCATTTGGCAGGAGGCCACCTCAAATATTCAGCAGCATTCAAATGCTGAGAGTCACCCAGAAAAAAAAAAAAAAAAAAAAACATTCACACATGCCAAGCAGCCTCAAAGCAAACACTGAGAATGACAGAAGAAAAAGTGCAATGATTGAAAAAAACAAAGGCAGGCTGAAGTTTTGTGGCATCAGGGCAGCATCAGCACCCGTCACAGCAGAATACAGATTGGAGATCTGCTACCTTGGCCGTGAGCCTCTGCCACCCTAGAAATCAGCTCTGCTCCAACCGCCGTACACCCCCTCCAGCGGCATCCATGAGGCCACAGAGGCTGGGTACGAGGCCGAGGAAAGGGCTGTGTCATGCATCTCAATGCAAACCAGGCGCATCGGACTGTCATCCTAGAGTGCCGTCTCTCTTCCCCGTCTGACATCATAGTGCCCCAGCCGGTTCAAAACTCGTCAGCATTTGTTTTCATAAGCAGAGAAGCAGCAAGCTGTCACAGTCTGGGCATAAGCACCACTCAGATTTTCCTATTTGTGTAAAGTTCACCTACGCAGGAAATACTTTTACTTTCTTGTCTTTATTGGCACAGCAGCATAGCTGCACAAACAGAAACTCAAGCTACAGAAACTTTGTTATAAAAGGTTTCAAATGTCAGATTTTCAACTCAGTCATCCACAGACGGTAATAACAGCATTAAAACTCTTTATCCCCAAGGAGATGTTTGACTTTTAGAACATCACCAGGAGGAGGCAAGGCTGCAGTCTTTCACCTATCATGCTGCAGTGGGTAGTTTCTTTATTTTCACTGGGTTTTTTCCCCAGCACTTCCACCGGTGTAATTGTGGTATGAGATGGTACTTCCAACCGGGGCTGTTCTCATCAGCACGGAGCAATTACTTATGCCCCTAGGGGTGCTGATAAAAACACACACTGAGAATGAACTCCATGGTGCCAGGTGATGGTGAGGAGGCTACAGCAGGCCCATATTAAACAGAAGAGGGTCACAGCACAGCGGAGGTGAATACAGATCACTTCCATCCAGGCACACGTAGCCAAGGCAAACCTCAGCGAGCAGACAGCTCTACGGTTCCAGACTGGGACACTGGGCTTTGTCAGCCCACTGACCTGTGAAAAGAACCAGCCTCCATCTCCCTTGCCTCATTATGGTGACCAGTCAGGTTGATCGAATGGCAATACTAAAAATATCAGTCCCTCATGGCATTGCGTGCATGTGTGTATGAGTTTGTGTGTGTGGTAGGGGTATTTTTACACTAATGAATACTAATGCATTCACATTCGTTTTCTGGATTCACCATAAGAAGTCATTTGAATAACAACATGTTCCATACCTGGAAACCTCGCCTGCATTTTATTCTTCTGCTGTTCTCATGGTAAAATGTATTCATACATCTGCCATACTTCCATTAGTTAACAATGCTAAAGGATGTGAGGACTACAGTACAGTAATTCAGTGGAATGGCATCTGTCTTGAAGAAAGTGAGAACAAAAGAAGCGCAGCTTGACTTAAGAGTCATGACAGGAATCTGCTAAAATGGCTAAAAGTTTCTATGCATTGAGAGGATGTATACTCATAATGCTGGGATTAATAAGAAGTACCTGGGCAAATAATTTGTGCTTCATTCTATTTTTTAAGATTATTATGACCTGGATGAATGAGAATCTACCTAAAGTTTCAAGTTGCACTGATATTTTGACACAAGTGGTTGTGAACTGGGGATTTTGGGGATTCACTGTGTCTGTCCCCTTATGTCAATAAAGTCATTATTATATCTTATTCTGTATTTTTTTTTTTTTTAACAAATAAGGACTCAACAAAGTTGTTTATTCCCCATCATATCCAAGCAGGACAAAAACTGGGAAAATTCTTCAGATTAAAATATTTAATGGTTGTCACACAGTCTAAAAACAATTCACAATTCACAATTCACAGTCTAAAGACAATTATGTGGTTTATTATTATCAGGACTTGTTCTTCTGAAAACTATGACAGGCAGACACAAAATGACTTTTTACTTTTGAAATTAATATCCTCCAAAAAAAAGAAAAAAAAACTAAAAATGTATATAACTGTTTAAGTTTAAAAAGTCACTATGAATTTTTTTGAAAACCACAGCAGAAAAAAATTACAAAACGTGAAAGCTCCTTAAAATGTTTGTGTGATTTGCAAAAGGAGGAATTAATCATCATTCATTTATAAAACTACAACAACAACAACATAATTTCAGATGGTCTTATTAAGCAGAACCTTTAGGATTAAAAAAAAAGTCTGGATTTTCAGTAAGTAGCTTCTGGTTTGCTTTGCCCAAAGTGTCAAGGAAGGAAGAACCTCATGACCCAGCAATCACATAGTGTGACCTCAGTAACCTCACAGAGAACCAGAGAGAAACAGGAAACCTGGCTTCGGTTTTTGAAGATTTGAGTCTCTCCAGTGGGGATAAAAGGTCTGTGAAATCTCACCCTTTTAAAACGCCATTTTATGTGTCCCTTTAAATGCACAGGGCACAAGAGACACACGTGAAACTAATCAGCAATTATAAATGGAGAGAAAGACAGGAAGTGTAAAATAAAGATTAAGGAGAGGTCTCACAAAGTAAAACTCCAGACCATGACACATTTCATGTTAAAAATCCAACTCAACCATCTTGCGAAAGCAAAAGTGGAAAATATCTTGGTGACTAGAATCTTTGTTTACTTTCATATTTCATATTTTTTAGAAGACAGTGAATGTTTCTGACTGAGCCTCAGTCAGTTTGTCTGTTATGAATATTTTCAACCATGATTGGCTCCATTCACTGCTGTTCACTGGTGTATGAGGAGTGGGCTTTACATTGATAACCATTACCAACATCCAAGTTTCTCTAAATTAGAGAGGATTGGATTCTCAGCTGCAAACCCTTTTGGTGAGCAACGTTCGTCATGCTCCAACAGCACACATCACATCGCAGCAACAGCCAGTAAATCAGGTCTTTTCCACTTGAAACAGCACATCATTTCACACCTCTCAGCTTTTTGTGATTGACACTGGGGCTGGCTTCGACAAGGCCATCGCGGCCTGTCCTTCTTTGGATGTGGCATCCTCAGCGGTCTGGGAGCCGCATGTGGTTCCGCACTCTTACTGCTACATAAGATAATGTTGTCTCTGTGAGCTTTTATTAACTAGTTACAGATATTTGTTTTGTTACTGTAGATGCTGTCGTAATTTCAAAATGAAAGCTGACTTGAATCAATGAATATTTGCGTTATTTAAGCAAATTTATTCATACGCATTTAATGAGCTGTATTCCAAACAGGCATGTTAGTTGATATTTTCAGCCACCCGGGTGACAAGCTCCGTTCATCAGCTGGTCTGCCACCCTGATAGAATGCCTCAAATATCCATTCATTATTTAGAGATGATGAATTTTACAAGCTTCTGTGATTTTCTCTGTTCTCTATCTTTAAGAATCCCATGAGGCAGACCTTGCTGTTTTCGCTGAGTGTATTATCATTAAATGTGAAGCAGGCATCCTCATGTCAAGATGAATTGCTGCAGCTTTGATTATACATTAAATCTTAGTGTAACCTATCACCAGTTCAAAGTTTTAATTTCCCAAGTACTTTTATTTATTTTCCTACAAAAATAATGGCAGCCCCTCAGCTGTACAGCTGCTCCCACAAATGTTCATGCACTGATGTGCTGAAGCTAGATGCTTTGCTATACACTATACCTGCTAAATGTCATTATGTTTTGTCATCATGATGAGGGTGTTATCATGCTGACATTAGAGTATGGCTCAAAGCACTGTTGCGTTTGTAAGTGACGGCTCCCAGAATCATTAACATGCACAAGGAAAGATTCTACTTGGAATATGTCTGTGTAGGTTCTCAGTCATTCAGGTCATGGTTATCCAAAAGCTGTTTAAGTCAATCCAATGGACGTTAAGAAAGTTCTTGAAGACGTTTCGTCTCTCATCCAAGAGACTTCTTCAGTTCAGAGGGTGGCCGATCATACAACATTGCCAAGCATGTTGCTGCCATCTTGGCCCCGCTAGTGGGTAACAACCCCTACCATATAGAGAATTCCATGGACTTTGTGGAAAAGATGAGAGGACTGAGATTGGATATAGATGAGACCATGGTATCCTACGACGTCACCTCCCTGTTCACATGTGTCCCCACAACTGAGGCGGCGGAAGCAGTGAGACAACCGCTTTCACAGGACACCACCTTCAGCGACAGGACAAACCTCAACCCCGACCAGATCTGCCAACTTTTGGACCTCTGCCTCAACACCACCTATTTCCAGTACAGAGGAAACTTCTATAGGAAGAAACACGGATGTGCCATGGGCTCGCCGGTATCTCCTATCGTGGCCAATTTGTACATGGAAGAGGTGGAAAACAAGGCCCTTACCTCGTTCAACAGAACAACACCAAGACACTGGTTCTGGTATGTGGACGACACATGGGTTGAGATAAAAATCCACAAGGTGCAACCTTTCACCAAACACATCAACTCGGTGGACAGCAACATCAAGTTCCCCAGAGAGGATGTGAAGGACAACAGTTTGCCCTTTTTGGATTGCGAGGTCGGCATAAAAGATGACAGATGTCTGTCTGTTGGGGTATATAGGAAACCAACACACACGGACCAATACCTGCTTTTTGACTCTCACCACCCACTGGAGCACAAGCTGGGCGTCATCAGGACCCTGCAAGACAGGGCTGATAATTTACCAACCAGTGCCCAAGACCAGGTGAAAGAACACCAACACCTGAAAGGGGCACTGAAAACATGTGGATATTCTGCCTGGACCTTTGTGAAAGCTCACACAAGACCCAGAAAGGAGAACAACCCGGTGAGGACGGAAGAGACCAAATGCAATGGTATAGTGATCCCGTATGTGTCTGGAGTGTCGGAAAAGCTGAGGAGGATCTTTAACAAACACAAGGTTCCTGTGTATTTTAAACCCTCCGACAAAGACAGGTCCACCCAAAAGACCCCACACCACACAGTCAGAAGAGAAATCTGGTGTATGCAATTAAATGCAACGAGGAATGCTCAGATGTCTACATAGGGGAAACCAAACAACCACTACACAGACGCATGGCTCTATACAGAAGAGCCAACACATCAGGACAGGACTCTGCAGTCTTCCTTCACCTCAAGGAAGAGGGACACTCATTTCTGGACATCGATGTTCAGATCTTGGACAGGCAAGATAAATGGTTTGAGAGAGGAGTGAAAGAGGCCATCCACATCAAAGTGGAGGAGCCATCTCTGAACGGGGGGGTGGCTCACCTTGGGAGAATCACCTTTCTCCCATTTACAATCATGTCCTATCAAAACTCCCAAAAAGATTGTCTCAGCAGGTGATATGTCTCATCAACTCATTAGCATACAAAGGTGAAACTCACATCTCAGCGACCCCCTTTGACACCCCCACCAACAATCGTTGAGGAGCCAGACGGGTTTCAACGACGGTCGTTGGAATGTGAATAGCACTGACCACACCCTACAGGGTTTATAAGCTGGGACATGATCAGCCACCCTCTGAACTGAAGAAGTCTCTAGGATGAGAGACGAAATGTCTTCAAGAACTTTCTTAACATCCAGTGGATTGACTTAAACAGTTTTTGGATACTTGGAATATGTTTTACACCTTTCAGGATGAAACATCAGAAGTTTCTGGGAAATGCATTTCTGAAATGTAATCGAACGTGATGTTGACTAAATGTTGGTGAATCAGGTGCTAACACCAGGAGAGGGTGGGACAGCGCAAAACCAAGACGGCATGCAGTGCACATCTTTTAGTTATATTGATATTCATCTTCAAAAAAGGCATGCAGCTGTAAGCATGCTATAATTTAATGGCACAGCATTTACATTTACAAGATGGAAAAATGAATGTTCTACATTTCTATGATGAAAATAATAGCTTCAGTGTGTCTGCTCCTGTTGAACAGCAATAGCTTTTGCTGGAATGGTTGGGAGAGGTTATTATCTAAGTCTGGGGATGTCACATTAATAACACAGAAAAGCACTGTTCATTTATTATTATCATCAGTTGTTATCATCAATGTATTACCCTGTTGAGTGTTCTAACTGCTCTCTAAAAAGTGTACTTTATAGGAGCAAATTAAAAAAAAACACGTTTTACTGGAGGGTATGGCATGCCTCATACTGGAGCAGTAGACAGAAAATAGTGCACAATCTCTATGTCATGCAAACAGAAATCATTTAAGAATCAAGTGGACATCAGAGTCTCAAACTGTGAAATAAGAATATCTTCCCCGATCAAATTTTTAAGATATTTTATGAACTGCAGTTCAGCGGGATGATTCATCGTTGTTTGAAATCATCTCCTTCGAAAAACAAAAGGACACCCACGCTGAGCTGACCACCATGGTGAAAAAAAAAAAAAAAAGATGTTAACTCTTCTTCATTTTTGTTTCTTGCAAGTTAAGTATTGGTTCCAGCAAATTTCTTTGTGTGTCTCAAAACACATTTACTTTAAGTTGAGGAAAATAGCTAAGCTGATTTTTCCTGAGGACTCGTAACTTTGTCAGGCATTCATTTTTGTGTTTGTGTGGTTAGTTTCATTGTGAGGAATTCACTTCACTTGCAAAAATTAACAAGCATACAATCGTGCGCAGACATTGATTCAAGCATTGAGCCTTTGAGCTTATCTGACTGGACACATCAAAATAGTTTAGTCCTCTTTTCACGATATACAGTTTCAGTTTTTTCCCCTGCGGTACAACATGCTGGTCCCACTGTTGTTGATAACATTCTGCCATCTACATTTTAATGAGAGGATGAGAGATGGACAAGCCTTGAAATCCTCATCTTCTATGCTGATCAATTTGTTTCTGCATTTGAGCTTTTCGCAGTAACGGCCAATTTGTGAAAAATGTCCAGCTCCCATGACAGCTCTCTTCTTTTAGCTCTGCTGCTCTCAGTCCTTGAATTCTATATCCAGAAGAACTGTCCATCACCGTAAAAGCACATTCATGCTGCCTCTTCATGTCCTCAGGCGCTTTAACCTCTTATTGTACAGTGTGCTTCATTTACTCCAATGTGCCTTTTTCATGCAGAGGTTTATTTTAATCTGTTTTAGCCAGTTTGGGTGCTTTTCTAGAGGCCAGTGTTTTCTCTGCATTTTTAACTCATTTGAGAAAAAAATAGTGATGTGTGTGTTTTCACCAGGGACATGAAATGGACTTTTGCTCTGATCATCTCATTATGATGTTGATGTGATTTCTCTGGAGGCACCTTAAAATACAGTCTGAACGGGTGCCTTTTTTGTGTCAAAATGAGACAGTCACTGTGAAACAAGCCTGAGCTTCAGATATTTAATATCCACTATGTCAGTCATCAACAAAATGGTGGTCCACCGGCTACTTTCCCTCAAACCATTGAATCATGCAGAATCCCTGCAGAAAATTGATGAATTCAGAAAAACTTGTATCTGACCTTACTTAACTATGGAAGAGGCTGATTCTATTCAGAAAATACTCATCAATTAGCTTGAAAACCCCTGGAAATGATTCAAATATTTCATAATTCATACTTTGCACCTTCCACAGAATCTGATTACTCTTAGATTCCATTTCTTCTTCTCCATGGAACCAGCATTCGACCCTCTGGCTCCCAGGCTGGCCGTCCCCTCGGGCTGACAGCAGTGCACCAGTTGGTCTATTAGTTATCAGTGGCAGACTCAGGCTGTCTTTAAAAAACATTAAAAGGCACCATTTGTATGTGGCGGGACATCAGTCCACAGAATGTATGATGAAATTATTACAAACGCTGGTTAAGTTTTAAATTTGTTGTATTATGGATGCTACAGCTACTGCAACACAGTAACAAAGATACAACTGGATGTACTGTAAAAAATATTTCACCATTTAATACAGAATTTATTTTCTAGAATGTCAGGCAGCCTGCAGGGTGCTGCATCACATTTTTGCCCCACAAGGGCACAATGGAGGGCACCTTAATTCAATGTAAGGGAAGCCATCCGTGCACTTTACCACATTACCAGGAGGGGACCCCAGAGAGTCCTTTACCCCTGCAAAGACACCCTAGAGGACGTTTCCTCACATTTGCTCTGCTCAAAGAGCACCCTAGAAGGTACTTTCATCATATTTTATCACTCATAGAAGCATCCAGCAAGCCCTTTTTTTGTAGTTTCAAATAAAATAGGCTAATAATGAAGAAAGAAAAAAAATAGACTAGTTTTCAGAAAATCCAGTCCTAACATTTTCTGCTTAGAAGGATGTTGATGAAAGGCATTTGATGATCCCTGCACCTTGATGATGGGAGGACCTGTTATGTGAAATATCACAGAATTTATATAAGCTGAATACACAAAACTCATGAAGATATAAAAACACATTCAAAAAACATTTACAGAATTGCTTGATAAACTGCACGCCTCTGCCACAAGGACAAAAATGCTTATTTCTTCAGTGATGTCACAACATTTTTTTAATGTTATGAATCAGTTTTTCTAGAAATGTATCCTTGTGAATACTGGATCAGGGCACAGGGTCATTGTCAAAAAATATTGGAGGGTTTTGTAGAATTGTATATGCAGAAATTTATATGAATATATATTCTGGAAGAAAAATGATAAAACAAAATGCAAATTGACAGGGGTGTGTCTGAAGGAAATGATTTATGGGGATGTGAAGCTGCAGTAGATCTTGCCACCAGAGGAGCTGGCTGCCTTGTGGCAAGATAAGGGAAGGCAGATAGGACGCTTCCATGACTGACAAGGTGGCAATCCCGCCTCAGTGTGTGTAAACAAGAACAGCGCTATCTCCCAGCCCAATGACAGGGTTAACACCTCTGTTCATGAGCTCCAAACGTCGCTCAGGGCCCCCCCCCCCTTCACTGTCAGCTTGTCAAGACCTGGGACCCTAAACCCCTCATGCTACTGCTGTACACCAACAAGTATGGCAGAGGGAGGTATGGGGTGACACAGGCTGCAGAGGACTTACTTTATTAGTCCTATTTGCAAGAAAAAAATAAATAAATTAGACAAGGTTGGCTCTTTTGTCAGTGCTGTTATCAAAGCAGCCCTCACAATCACAAATCCCTTTACATAAGTTCAAATGGAGTGTTTTTTGGAGGATACAGTTGTTTGGATTGACAGACCAGCAATGGTAGCTCAGCTTCTTATGTCTGTAGTTTTAGTAATGTCAGACAGATACAGGTTGTCCCTTTTCATTTGATTTGTAAGTGTCATGTATTTCTCTAGTACTGTATTTGGTGCTTTAAAGTATGCAATTTTGACCCATGTTTCACCTTTAGTAGTTAATCCAATGCTCAAATCAACTTGAGGCTAACATGAAAATGATTCTGAGCAGATATAAAGGTGAAAGGGGGGTGTAGAGAAATTTATCCCAGCAGGTAACATAAATTGTTTCCTGTATTTTCAAAATAAGATGTATTTATCCTTAATAAGATGTGTTCTGCTTCCATAGATATGGTGTAAATGAAGTGATCAGTTGAAACATAGTATACTCAGTCTATCCGTTCTCTGGAAAATCTTATGTTTTGCAAGCTCAGGAGGAGGTTTGATGTCCTCTCTGACAATGGGCAAGCTGCAGGTCAGCAGTTCATCACAGGGCTGGCACATTTAGAGAAAACCCCTTCATGCACCAGTTCACCTATAGCACGAGCTTGTGGTCTGTGGGAGGGCAGAGAGAGCCCGGGGGAAACCTTGCTGCGAGGCAACAGTGATAACCACTGTGGTGCAAAGTGTATTCAGATACTGACAGGTGAGGTATACTTTGACACAATGTAGAAGGCTGGCATTGTGATGATGATATGGTAAACTTATACTTGTTACAAGGCAATACTTGTTAATATTTAAGGTTGGATTTACGAAAAGCTAAATTATCACATTTCTCACAGCCATTTTTGCAAAGTTTATTATTGTTAGTTCCGCTTTAAACGGTGAAATAAGCAGATAGTGGGTACATATCTTAGCAGGTAACAGAACCCAAACACATAATTTTTCAACTTTAATGCCACCATCCAGAAAAAGGATTCAACAACAAAGTTCAGTTCAGCATCCAGTGTGAAGGATTAAAATGTCGCTGTGCGACAGGCTTTGACCAAATGCTAAGCAACAACAATGTGAATGTCATTGTGCTTTTTGTTTACGATGCAGAGAATAGTGAAACAGTCTTTATTGAACTTGCATCTTCTCAATCTCTTAGTGTGTTCCATTCAGGATGCCCACAAGTTCTTCAGCTCAACATTCAGTTTCCTCAGGTCTCTGCTCTTAGATCTGTAAGTGATGACACATGAGTGGCTTCAGTTACACCTGCCCTATTCACACTCACATGTGCATTCAGAATGTCAAAGACCAAGACTTGTAAGGGGTATGAATCAATCAATCAATCAACCTGCATTTATAAGGAGCTTAATCACATCAGCTGATACTTCAAAGCTTTCACAGACAGAAAAACCCAACAGAACTCTCCAGAGCATGCATAATCAACAACGGCTGGGAAAAGCTTCCTCATTGAGGAAGAAACTCCGGGCAGGACTCAGACTCTGGAGGACGGCCACCGGTTTGATGTAAAAGAAGTACAATGTGCATAGGGTCAGGGCAAGGAAAAGAGAGACAGAGAGAGAGTGGCAGATAGAGTTTCTGTCTAAATGAATGAATACATGGTCATAGACAGTCTTATGTCTAGGGTGATTTCATCAGGGAGACCTACCTACTGTGGGAGCACAAAGAGACAGCATATCTGCTCTTCCATGAGCAGCAGGGTTAGAAGGATCTGAAATACAGAGAAGTGATCCCAGCCCAAAGTCCTGACTGTCACATACTGGTACAGCAGTAGTGACCAAACTCAGGCAAACTGAGTAGGTCTTTTTTTGTAGAATTCTGTTCATAGTAAAAACAAAGCAAAAAAATTCAACCAGAAGTTCTTTCTTTTTTACTTTTATATATGTTTCTATGATAAAATGAGCATGCAGGTAAGTTAGAAGGAACTGGCGTGTCAGAATACACCCAATATGACGAAACAGTTTGATTGGTGAAAAAAATATGACAATCAACAACCTCATCCAAATTTGTTTCAACAGCAGATGGGACTTGCTTGTAATTCTGAAAGCCTCGAGGCAAATTTTCACCCAGAGACAACAACAATCCTTAAAATTTAATAGAACAATATTCGCCAACAGCTGACACACTTTGCTCAGGAGCTTCTTTTTCTCCTCAGATCATACAGATAGAGATGCCCTGCCTATAAAGTTTAGTGACTACAAGGTGTTGCACCCATGTGTCTGGTCTCAGGAAAACTTGCTGTAGCCTCGGGGATCCTGACAAAATATCGGTCTTGTTGGTCTCAGCAGTCTTTCTGTCCTTTAGGACTGGTTGTTGTGGTGGCTCCTAATTTCATCTCGTGCATTTGTGAAACACCAGTCTATAGTCAATGTGTCTAATTTACTCGAACAGACTGCCCTTTACTCCCACACAACTCGATGACCTCTGTGGCTCAGTTTCTCATCCATATTATCAACTGGCCTCCAGCAGCTTCAAATTCAGCTCCTGACGTCAGATCATTTCCCTGTGGTACTCCACGCCTACTCCGTTTCAGCCCCTTTGGTTTGCGCATGTGTTTGGGTTTTGTGCCTTAATATGTGAAATCCTCTCATACAGCCTGACTGGGAGCATGAGGAGCCACAAATGGGGGGAAATGTAATAACTGGTGCTCTATCAGAACAGCTCAGCCTCCAGGGAGGACTGCCCATCACAGGTAGCCCCCACTGCAGTTCACATTACACTATAGAATACAATATGCCTGACGCATGGCAAAGTCTAATCCAGTATATGCAGCTGGAACCCTCTTTGCCAGTTTTAGGCCGTTGTGGGATGAATGAACAGCGCCCTCTGGTGGATCACAATGACACAAACACAGACTTGTTTTCATTTTTAATCCGATATTAAAACACATCACAAAGTCAGTATGCAAATAGCATACTTATTTGTGGAACTAAATTACAGGAAATGCACATTTCTTGGACAAGCCTTGGCTGACATGATTTACAGTCAAGAGCATAAATTAATTCCTGCTTGAATTTTGTACTGAGAATTCAGTTAGGCAACTAATAAATATGATACTACATGTGTAAAATACGGGCATACCAAGTTTTACAAGAAATGTCTATATATTTTTCATACGTAGACGACTGGTACAGTAGCTCAAATGATGTATCAACCAATATTAAGTAATAAATGAATAACTGAAAATGAGTGCATAACTGATTCAATTCCAGAAAGGAGTTTTCCTTCAACTACGCACAGAATAAACATTGCACACCAAATAGCGTGGCCATAACCGCAAGAAATGTTTAGAGAGCAGGCATTGTTGCAAACATCTTTCCTTGGTCCTGAAAAGGACAACACGCAGTGCAAAAAAACAATACAGCTTGAACGCTATACTACAACACAACAGAGTGCAAATACTCCCCGCCTCAAGTGACACCAACACTGTTACTGGTAACAATTCAGACCACAGTAGCAGCCTTGGCTTCCAGCCTGATGCTATTGAGTCAGAATACAAGGGTGTGAGGAGACTAACCATCAGCACCGTCAGGAACCCCATATGAAAGATGTGGTGAATTTCCTCCTGTTACTCGTAGAGGTGTGACGAATAATTCCTGGAAACTAAAACTTGGGTGTCCTCACAGCTTTGGTCGTGGTTTCTGTTTATTTTAACTACATCAAAGTCCCTAAGGGAACTATGGAGGCAATTGATTCGCTGTGGTGACCCCTAAAGAGAAAAACCGGAAAGAAAAGAAGAAATTATGTATGTTGAATGTTTAAACATAAAACCATCTCCAACAAACACTGAAAAAGCTCTTAAATTCTCAACGCTTTCAATTAAAGTTAGAGGTTAGCTAAAGCCATGTAAACACAGTATATGCAGATAACACAGGAAGAAAATTCTTAAGAGGGAACTGTAATTTTAAAACAGATTAAGTTATTCAGCCAGGTTTTGGTGCAGCGTCACACAGTTCCCTCATAGCTCAGCAGGTAATTGACCAGGGGCTTGAGTTTTGGTAAAGTCTGAACTATAATTTCTTGTTTAAAGGTAAAAGTGAAAGTGGGTACAACCAAAATGTCAAGAATAATCCATAATCACTAAAAAGGAAATGTGTGCCCCCGAAAGGTCACAATGTGAATGATGTACAAATGAGGTTCTCCTAAAACAGATGCGTAAACTACCATGAGATTTGAAAACTGTTTGATCATCTGACCTTTAGAAACTCTGACATTCTCACATCATGGTAATCACTATTACCACAGCCAGAAAAGACAAGCTATAATTACAAAATATGTGACCCAAGTCGTAATAAACCAAAAACATCATTTATATTTAAATACAAAAAATATACAGTACATCCTACATCTTGATGCTTCCTTGTCTCAATAAAAAAAAAAAAATCAACAAGTGTACATGTGCAATTGTTAATGTACAAGAACACAACAAAATGCCCCGATGCTTGGTCTCTGGCCAAGGCAAATTGTGGATTTTGTGTAGTTAACCGATAGATAGGATCTACAGATAGATCCTATCCATCTGTAGGATCTGTGGCAGCTGGAGCCCAAACCTGGTTCTGATTCTCAAAAGAGGTGCGTTTCACTTCACCTTGTTTTCTTCCTGAGTACTATTTTCTATCACCACAATCTGGACATTTGACAACTGTCCACTGGCGTCGAGCTGCAGCCCCTGAACCCCTTCAGTCTGACCCTCCTGCATTGGGCACTGCGTCTCCTCCCCGCTGGTGGCCATCGTCTCCTCTTCGCTTGTTGCCATCGTCACCTCCACCCCACTCTGGACCACCATGGCGGTCCCGTCTCCGCCCGACTCCCCGGTCAGCTGCAACTCCATCACTCCTACCGCTTGCTCCATCGGCGTGGGGTTGATCTCGATGACCGTGTGCTCCTGCCCAGCTTCCACCTCACCTTGCATCATCTCCTGCTGCACCAACATGGAGCCCTCCACCATCTGGCCTTCTACGGGCACCACCTCTGCCCCGGCAGCCTGTTGGCTCAAGTGTACCAGCTCTAAGGGGCTTACTACCGTGCCTAGCTGGCTGGAGTCCTGCACGGCGGTGGTGGTGCCTACGAGTGTGAGGCCGGATGACGGGTGCAGAGTGATGGTATCCGCCTTTCCATCTCCAGCCACCATGTAACGGGTGAAGAGCTGCGAGCCAGCAGGGAGCAACGTGACTGTGTTGGAAGACTGTGCCAGGGTGGCAATGGGAAGGCCCGTCATGGTGAATGGCTGACCCACGGACGGCAGGGAGATGGGAGACAGAACTGTGAACTGCTGCGGCTGCAAGGTGGCCTGCTGGTTGATGGGGGAGGTCAGGAGGGTGGTGGTGGAGGCAGGCCTCTGGAGACGAGGCCGCTTGGTTTGGCGTTTGGTTTGAGTTTTATTTTTGGCAGGCTGGGGGCAGGATAAAAGAGCTCGCAACTGCTGCTGCTTCTTCTGTTCTTCCAACTGCACCTCCAGGTCTACAGAAAAGCACAACACAAGACTGAGAATGAGGGCTGAGAAAACCAGCAGCTGATTAATAAACATTTCACATTCACTGGCTTCTAGCTGGCTGTTTTCGACAAGATTTTACACGTTGTATATCTGTTTAGATATCAATATCAATCAGAGGCGCTGAACAGACAACAGACAACCAAACATCAAGTCCAATCTCAAAATAGTCACAACCAATTCAATAAAATGCCACTCCACACTCAGACAAGTGATTACAGGCAAGTTCCTACTTTTATTTAATGAAACTCCAAGAGTCCTGCCTCTGTGCTTTTTCATTAGCATATAAGACTGCCAATCATATTAATCGGACTAATTCACAAAAATTAAAACTTTTCGAAAGTATATTCATTCATTTTCTGCCGCTTTATTCGCCGTAGCGGATCACGGGGAGCTGAAGCCTATCTCAGCTGGCATAAGGCGTGAGGCGGGGGACACTCCAAGCACGACGCCAGTGCACCGCTGAGCCACACACAAAGACAGAAGAAAATATATAATTATATGTATTTTGTATACATATAATATATATAATTTGTTCCGTGACCCGTGAAGGCAGAACAGTGGTTTGGAAAATGAATGAATAAATGTACAAATGTATTTTAGTGGGCAACAGAGAGAATCAGAATATTAAGTCTCTTATTTTTGCACACGTATGAATGCATCCATAAAGTTTTTGTTGGGGTGGATTTGACTAAATATCAAGGCAGATTTGTTTACAAATGAAGAATCAGGATCACTTTCTTCAATATTGTAAGATAAGGTCTTTTTCAAAATATTTTTACAATTTCATGAAATTAAAGATAAGAATAGTTAAGCACAAACAATGAATGATCATAATCTAGATAATCGTACTCTGATAGTTTAAAAATGGCTCTCTCAGAGGCATTCAAACAGATTTCATGTATCTGTGTCTGTTCATCTCAATAAGTTTGACCACACCTGGACGACACGCATGAGTATTTTCTGGGTTCGGTTTGTACTTACTGGTGAGAGTGTTCAGGATGTCCTCCTGGCAGGGATCTGTCTGTTGCTTTTTCCTCTCCAGGATCTTCTTTACTGAGTCAAGCAAGCCGAACACTTGGGCAAGATTACTGAGCACCGCCACCTCTACCAGACAGGAATCTGAGATCAGTGTGGCAATCAATCAAAGGGTCATTGGTCAGTCCGAAAAGATGAACAAATTCAGCTGTTTAGCTGCACACATTCACATGTTAAAGCACAGGTACAGTAGATACAGTCGTCATTCTGATGTCACTTTCTCAATCAGCTTCCAAAGGCAGCTGAATTTGTTCTTTCTTTCCATTATTTTCTGTTCATGCACCTTCTAACATGTCTTAATCCAGGCATAATGTTAGCAGTAGGAGAAGTTAACAGCATCATTGCTTTGTACCTGTGTCCTGTAAGGCAGCCGTTTCCCTGCGCTGCTGCACACCGTTCAGAAGCTCCAACAGCTCCTTGCTGATGTTGGTCACAACTTCACCCAGCAAACCCACATCGGCAATCCCCTTCCAGAAGTTCAGCGTGTCCTCTGTGGACGGGCAACACACACAAGTCTCATTCGATGTCACTGTGATTTCCAACAGAAATGATCGCTGTGTGGGGATGAGCGTTCTTTGTGACCTGAGATCTCACTGGATTCTTTCTTCTCTGCAGACTCCAACGAGATCGAGCTCCAGTCCGCCTTCCCACTCAGAGCCTCTGCTTTGTCGTCACCCCCTACACCGCCATTACCCAGGACCACCTGAGCTGCAACGTGAACAAAACGACAAACATTATGTTTGTGACCTGCGCATTTGGATGTTGGACAGGTTAAAAAAATGGGAATGTCAGCAAGACTGTGGCAGCTGACCTTTGAGTTTTAAATGCTAAATGTTTTAAATCTTTTAGTCTCAGGAGTTTATATTGTTAGGAGAAAAAAACTATTAAAATATGGCGCATACGTAACCATTTTTAATGGTTACGTACAGTTCAATGAGAAATGAGAATTATTTCAAATGTCTTAAATATTTAAACGAATATGGATACTTTTTGTCAGGTGGTCCAAACTGACCTTTTACTATTATTGTTATTATTATTGTTTATGGCACTGATATTGTGAGGAGGAGGAGGAACAACAACTGGAGGCAGATTTAATTATTAAGACAAAAGAGTTTCACACAGAGAAGAAGATCTTTCTATTTCAGCTGGCATAAGAATGCCACACTTCATTCATGATGTTGAATAATGAACATTAACAATGTAAAACTTAGATTATTTTACAATTTAACCAAGATGAAACTTGAAATACCTGTACCACCTAAGCTTGGGGACTGTTTTATTTAGTCAGACAAAAGACTGATAAAGCAAAATCAGAACCTCTCATATCTGACCAGTTGCTCAAACCCTACTTGGTAGATATCATACAAGCCATGACCTGTCGTTGTCTCACCATCAGAGGATGCCGACGTGGAAAGGCCGGTACCATCAGGAGGGAACCGTGTGTTGTTGATTAAAAGGTCAAACTTGGTGCTGCGACATGTGTTGGTGCACAGCGTGCTGTGCTGGTAGAAGTCCAGCTGACCGGAATCCATCATTTTTCTGGAAGGCAAGAATTGAGCCTTTCAAATCAAGCAAACACCGCTGACATTCAACCACCAAGGAGCCTGTGAGGTTCACCAAAAATATTAGTCCAGATTTTGCTTCAGCGGGTTCATTTCAATATGACAAGTTTAAAGTTGTTTCTGCTAAAGCCATAATATGATAGTTACATAATATCATGGCACATCATTGTACATTTACACATCCAGCAGACATTTAATCGTGTGGGTTTTTTTTGGGGGGTTCTACCATCTCCTGAGAAAAAAAATCCCTCTAAAAAAGGGTCTTAGCCATGAAAAGGTTCTTCAGGTCCAAAAATACCCAACATCTTTAAGAGATTATAATAGCTCAATTTTTGTCATGTCTCAGTTTGTGTCAGGTCATTACTTGTACAGTTAACACGCACACTGTTATTGTAATGCTCTACTGAGCAACCAAGCGTCAGCCAAGATATTGAAATAAAAGGTGACCTTTAAAAAGTCTCCTCACCTCAGCATGACTCCTCCCATCCTAATAGCTCTTTTCCAGTCTTTCAGTGTAGCCTTTCCAGAAATATGAACAAACTGCTTTGGGCTGATCAGCTGGTCTTCATACTAATGAAGAGTTGAGGTCATGTGATCACATGATGAATTTTCCAGTACACACAATTGATATAGATATGTACTGTAATGTCTGGTAAAAACTGTAACATCTGGGACTCATCTCCATTCAAAACACAAATGTAGATGTATAGACTTTATAGACCAAAAGTGAAATGGTGCTGTTTGAACTTGGAGCAGGTGACTACCAACCTTTACACACTTTACATTGATTCCTGGGCAGACAAATTTCTTCACAAGCAACACAGCTTTACTGTCGCCACACGTTATGGGACAGCCTAGCTCGACATCATCTGCATCAGGTTGTTCTAAATCAATGGAAAAAATGTTCAGAACTTATTAACGTTTGGAAACCAAAGCAATTGTGATGTAATCTGCTGCTTGTACACAATACTATATCTTTTAAGTGATCCAAACACATTTTGACAATGTCCTACCTGCATGGGCTTCAACAGCTATGACAGCTGCATCTGTTTCGGCAGATTCCTCTCTGTAAAGAAAACATTTGATGTTTGGTCTATCAAGCTGAACTCTAATGGCTCTCAATGATGTGTCACCTTGCTCCATTACGTACCCAGTGGTGATTGTCTGGAGCTGTAGAATGACCTGAGTCTTATTTGGGTCATCAGACTCTTCTTCACCCTCAGCCTTAACCATCACTACCTCCCCCATGGAGACAGTGACCTCTTCAGTGGTTGCCATCACATTCAGGTTGATCAGTGGGGACCTGCTTTCATAGAACAGCTATGCAGCAGTCTATTCATCTAATAGAATAAAATCAATAGAAACTGGTGAGAAGCTAATTTTTTTTCCGGGACATCATCCTGTAAGTAGTTGTACGAAGACACCAAAAACCAAAATGCCTAATTGTTTAGTTGGGAGTTATAATTTCATCATAAAAATTTAAGACTAATAACTCACAGCTTGCTCAATGAAATAACTGGATGAGGTCAGGTTATAATAAACTAGCATTAGGTAACTTATTTTAATTTATTCAAAGTAAATTTATTTATCATTATTTTTGTCCTTATTTTACCTAAACTTAGCTATTAAATATCATAGAATTTTGTTCTAACCCCCACCCAAAGATTAACCATGTAATTTATTATAGTAGATGGTAAACCAGCATTGCTAGCTAGCTCAGGTCTGCTATTTAACAAGATATACCTAATAGATTTTATTAGCCAAAATGCAAACAATTTCTCCAAATTTAATAACGTTGTTGTTATTAAATTCGGGCATCACAAGCTTTTCAGCTATTTAAAAAAAAAAAAAAAAGTGCAATGCGGTCACATGAACTAGCATAGCCAGCTAGCTCATGTCAGATAACAGATTTTATTCCCACGCCGTTCCTGTACGCTAACATAGTATGAAAACTACTATGACAGTTGCCATCTGGCTAAACAAGTCTTTCTAAAAAGAATATTGCTAAATTTTTTTGTGATAATGTTGTCTTCTCATACAAATAATAATGATAATAATAATAATAATAATTAACTTTGGGCTACTTTTTTATGTCATTTCAGATATTAATTTTCAGTGTTCTTGTATTGTCCATATTTTTAGTAATGAGTTCACTCATAGCCTACAAAACTGACATTAAATCCGTTCTGTCGTTCGAAGTGGCCGAAAAGGACCCGTTTTTAAAAGTGTTTTTTAACAAAATGCACAGACTGGGTGGGGGTACGGGAGTTCGCGCGCGTTGTGGAGCATTATATTTTGCGTTGTTTAAGAACACGCTGACATTACAGCTTCAGTAGAGACAAGCCCGTTTGTTTAGTTGTGTGTATTTCCCAAAGTTGAAGTGGTTAACTCGTCCGCAGTAACTTTGCCATCTGACTGCTTTTCCCGCTGACATCCGAACAGCTACTCAGACAAGACTCGACGGTAGCCATTATGACTAACGCAAGGGCGTAACTTGACGTGTAGGAAACTGGCCAATAATGTAAACTACACTGACGGAGACGGGTTAAGCATTGATGTAACCGTGTGACGGTTACGTGCCGCTTGTCTCTGAACCGTACGTCCTTTCGTAACTCTGCATTTTAAGACTCCGCTCCCCCTCAAAATGACGTCTCCCTGTGCGGCAGCACGTACAGCAAACAACGGCACGGCGACGGCGTTACCCCTCCATTCTGTGTGAGCCTGGCTGGGTGTACCCCACAGTAACATGATCCTCCCATGACTAACAACTAATATTGTCATAAGATCGAGTGATATTTTACGTCTCAGGGCATTTTTAATCACATGTTTAAAAATAGCTTGTCCTTACCGTTTTTGGAGAGAAACGCAGCCCTACATTGTAGAGCTTCGGCGCATGCGCACTTCGCTGCTATGGCCTGACTTCCTGCTAAACAGCGTTTGGCGCTCTTCAAAACCATGAAAATCTTCTGCAATGTCATTTTAATGAAACCCAGTTATTTATGTTCATTCAGTAACATCGCTTGTGTCACAGTTGTTTTGTACGCATGCCAACTAGGTTTATAAATCCCGAAATATTGGTGTTGTTTATGTATCGTTTAGTGACTAAATGAATGAATACGCCAATTTGGCTGTATCTTGCACGCACAAATGTTTTTAAGTATTTTAAAAATAAAGATCTTAATCTAGCATTAAATTCAGGCTAGCGCTCTGGCTACTTTTCTTAGCTTTTATGTAATGATCGTAAACAAGTTCTGTTTATAGCAGTCATCCTCAGCATTCTTGTTACTAGTTTTGAGTCGGTATTATTCTTTGGACAATGTCAGGCGGGACGCCAGGACATTTGGTCACCGGCTGTCCCTGGTGTAAAAATTTTGCTTCCGAAATCTCTTGATGGCGATTCCGCAGGAGCGGTGACAGCAGCCACCACTCCTGTGCTAAACATAGCAGAAGCCCTTTTTAACGCGGTCGCTTGACGTCCCGCTGTCTGTTCGGCAGTACGACGCTCTTCACTCATGGTCACAAAATATCATTTATCTTTTTAGTTAACTCGCCTACTGTTTTCCACACGATAATGGCAGGTAATGTTTCGTCAGTTAGCTTATTATTGAAATAAGAAGATATTTTAATCGGTAGTTTTGACCAGCGAAGAGGATGCTGGGTAAATTATAGGCGGGGAGGTCTACATTTCTTTAAGCTCATTGGTTCGTCAGTCCGCAGCAGGTGTGACGTTCACTGCATGTGGGAAAATCGATGAATACTGTACTTAGATAATATCAAATTTAAACTGAAGTGAAACTGTCATACCTCATGTTTTTTTATTTAAATAATTACCAGAATTGTTCTGCATTAATCACTAATTACATTATAATTTCTGTATACCTATTCTACCTCCCACGGTATCACATGATGTATATCTGATGAGAAACAAAAACCGGTGTAAATCGACTGTAAGGCCAGAGAGTGTTGTGTCCTGGAAAAAAAAAAATATTTCTTGCTGTTTTAGCCTTTTCCTAATTTGACGTAGCTGTAGTAACATTTCACGTTCATTTAATATATTTAATCAGAACTTAATTTACTCTTGATTATGCAAAAAGTGTCATTTTTACTTGGAATGATCCCAGTAAAAACATGGTGTCAAGACACCGAACGAACTTCATCACTTTCCATCCTACCAATTCAGGTCAACATGATCCTCCTTCATTCTGTCAGAGGAGGGTGCCAAACCCTAGTAAAAAGAGCCTTTCAAATACCCGTTCCATCAAATCCAAACACTATTTATAGTACATTTATTTTTTTTAACAGTCAATAAATTCACATCAAATCAAAAATGAACCCCTCACACATTATATATAAAATAAATTACATTTATTCCATAAAACTGAACAGGTTTTTGTTGTGTATTTTTACAAAAACCTAACAGTTGCCGATGTTATGAAGCACTGGGTTGGTCTGACCATTCCTGTGAAAAACACACACCATTAAATTTTGTAATTCAACATTTTGAGACATTACTTTGTCTATTCTCTTTTTGTGATAGTTACATAAAATGAACTAACATAGGGACTGGGACTAATTATTCATTGTATCTTGTTTTTTTTTTAACCTGTTCAGAAATGCAAAACCTCCAAGTTGTTGGTTTAAAATGGAATTGGGTGCAGTGACTACTTTTTGATGACCAACAGTTTATCTATCCTCCTGGGATATTGGTGCATGGTCTTGGACAATGCTGTTGGTTTTACTGTGTATTGTGGAAGCGGATGGTGTTACCAAATTTGGCAGCCTCATTGACGACAAAACCCTTAAAAGTCACTATGGTTGGCAAGTTGTCATCCTGGAGTAGCTGCAGCATGCAGGTCTTACACGTACACAAGACAGAACAGGAGCTCTAGAGGTATTATTGTTATATGTCTGAAATAAGGGAGAGCCCCTGCATCCAGTCTCTACATTAGATATCTTCTTTGCTATCAATCATATCATTGAATTCTCAAATTAAACGTTGAAAAGGTTGAAATACTTTAAGGTTACAGTAAGACAAAAGCTAAATTTGTGTGAAGATTGGCCACCATCACAACTATCGTAATTACACAGGATGAGCATTGATTGTAACCAAGACACTTGCAATATTACAAATGCTGTTGAGATTGTATATTAATTATTTAACATAGATGTGGACATAGAGGCCCATGAAACCGTTTGATGAGAAACATACCGGTAATTTCTTCCCCCAAAGTCAGTATTTCAAAATGTCATTTCTTCTTCTTGGCTTTCCACTTTTGTCCTTTAAATATAATGATGGTTTACAAAATCATGGAGCATTTTGCCAACAGCACAGTTTTAACATACATATTCATACATAATTCAACCCTGTTCATGAGAGACAGCAGTGAGGAGGCCAGTCATAGTATAGAAAAGTCAGACTGGTCATACAATGGTGATTTAAGATGTTACAAGAACATTTAGCTGCATGATTTTCAAGATGTGGCACCCATGTAACGGAGTTCAGCTGTGCTAAGAAAATGCTATGTTTACATCTGATTGTCAAAGAAACAAAAAAACATGTTCTGGTTTTACACATGATTATGGAAGCTCTACCTGGAAGCTCAGAATTTGAATCTCCACAGAAAATTAAAAATAAATGAGTTGAACAAATGCATTGTGATACATTCCTTTCCAAATAAGCTGCACCCACAAATTGTACAGTAGATCAGCTGGAGTCACATGAATGCAAACCTCAGAATTCATAATCTCTTGGTGTTTCAAGCGTATGAGTGTAAACAGTCGTTGTTAAATTTGCTGGTGAAAGGTGAGTGAGTGGTGGCAGGAGTGAGGTGTTCCTAGGAAAAGTATCCTATTGTGCACTCCAACCCTGAAACAACATAATTATATGAACTGCAGTCAAAATCCCCCGAAGACTTCGAAGTATGTCTGTGTCACACATGCAGCTGACCACAATTGACTCCTTTATAATAGTATAATTAGTGTAATTGCAAATATCTCCTAACCATGTAAAACCCATATGACAACATTATTTAGTTTATAAAAAAATTCTCAAACTATCAATGCAGCCAGTATCTTGAGGTTTGTATGACACTAAATCCAATCCAATCCAATCCAACTTTATTTAAATAAAAATCTTGGTCTTGAAAGTTAAGTGAAAATAAACGGGAACTTCCCGCAAAGGGAAATGCATTTTCATACTTTTAAGAGCAGATTTTCACATTTTTTAAAAAGTATTATGCTGTCTTCTCAAGATGATTTACGTGTGGAGCTGGAGCCAGTATGTTAAGAAAGGGAGTAGAAATAAACGTCAAATTCAGTAGAATACAAAACGACAAAACTGGAAACACATCTAACGCTTGCTTAATCTGCAATCAAACAGAAAAACTATTTATGTGCTATTATAGTTCCTGGCAAACAGTTTTAACACTGCTGTCAGTCAGTGTTCTGACATGACAACAATAACTGACATGACTTATACATCATTTTTTTCATCCAACTCTCAAGAGACAGCAAAAAACAAATTACAAAATATGCCCTCTGCAAACATTTTGTCAAGTGGGAAACAGGAAATAGAGTGAGGTGAAAATGTGGCAAAGACTAGTGTAGGCTGACTTTTCACAGGACTAAATAGAAGCTTGCCCTCTGACTCCTCTGGGTGTAATCTGTACACAAAAGCAGGACATGTCCCCAGAATTGGATTTAATGAGCATCAATTATGGGCTCAGGCCTCAATGGAATATCATTTTAGTGAAATGAGTTTATTCAGGAAACAGTCGGAGGTAAAATTTCAAACTCCTTTTTGTTCTTTATCACACACTTGATGTCTTGCTCCTGTTGGTGCTATGATAAAAATACCTAAATGAGGCCAACTACTCTAATTCTAGGGCCTCATATAACTAAACTAGAAATAATCTCTCTCTCTGTATATATACATTTGACAAAATATTAGTCATCTATTCACAGAATGATCAAAGGTTTAAGTTAATTTAGATTAAGTGTGCACGCAGCTTACAGCAGTAGGAGGAACACATTGATTTAATATGGTGACACTCTTGTGTTTGAGTGTTTTGTATCTGTTCACAATTAAGTAGCTTTCTGTGACCTGCAGTTTTCATCTCTATAGATTTCATCTTTTTTTTTTACAATACTGTAGTTCACAAATATTGCAGGAAAAGCATTGCACAAACTTTAACAGGTAGAAATTGATAATAGATGCGGTAAAGCAGTAAGTCTCAGTCCATGGATTTCTCTGTATGTTCAGTACATATATCCAAGTCCATCAGCTCTATCAGCATTGCCTATACTGCAAACTTTCTGCATTCATGAACAAAACAAGGCCCCAAATCTTCTTGCTACACCACATGAATTTAGAGATATAACTTACCTACATACGTATTGAGATAAACATTTTACCCCAAATCTCCATGGGCACGAAGAAGCACAAGGTGAGACAGTGGTGGATGAGTGATGTCACAGAGTGCCAAGCCTGAGTGACTGAACTTAATGGACGGCTGTGAGACGAGGTGAGCTCCTGGTGTGACAAGACAGTGTTTGGAGAGTTCTCAGTCAGCAGTGGCAGCCCTTTTCAGCGGTCGCAGTGGCTAATTCCACCTCATCGTCAGCTGGGTAAAGGACCTTGGCAGTGAGCCCACTCTTCACCCCGTCCCATCCATCTCGGGTGACGATCTCTCCCATCTTCATCAGCTCGTAGATGTCTCTGGTCAGCAACTCGAAGGCCCGATCAACATTACTGTTGCACTTGGCCGATGTCTCCACATAGCGAATGCCCAGCTCGGCCGCCAGCTGCTCCGCCTCATCTCTGCTCACCTTTCGGTCCTTGTTGAGGTCACTCTTATGGCCAATGAGGATGTAGACCATGTGGTGAGGCAAGATGTGCTCACTCACCTCCTTGTGCCACTCCCTCACATGGTCAAAGGTCTTGCGATTGGTAAGATCGAAGACTAGTAGGCCGCCCACAGAGTTACGGTAGTATGATGTAGTGATGGACCTGGTGGGTAGATAAATTAATATGTTACTAATTTGAGGAAACACGCAGAGTTACAGTTACATATACGATCCAGAGAAGTTTTAGTAAGTCAAACCAATTTTTTTAAGTCACATTCTCTATTACAATAGAGAATGTGAAAATGTTTTTTGCATTAGCAGGCATAATCACTTGGTTGAAAACTGCAAACCTGCTTGCTGGTGCCATGAAGCTCTCTCTATGCAGTCCAAAGATTAGCTAGAAAATGAGTCAGTCTGGAATGAGCTAAAGAACCTGCCAGCTTGCACAGTTGCGCTACCAGAAAATCATCTTTCATTCCACAAAAACAGCTTTTTGGTTATGCTGTATACTTAAACACAGTTTGGAGCATCGTAAAATATGATTATATATCGTGATAATGAGTTACTTGTTACAGCTTTATTTTTAGTCCATGAAACAGAGGAAACATAAAATGTTGAAAATTGTGAGTGTATTGGATTGAATAGAAACAAATGAAATTTCCACAGGTCAGACAGTAAACATGGCATCCCATGTTGTTACCAAACTTAGGTCAGACTTCCATTTATCCATTCACAGCATCCACGTGCATACATAACTATTATCCACATTGTGATTGAAAAATCGGTGCATTATTTCACAAAACTCTCCTCATACTCAGTTCAAAGAGAAGTGGAAGACTTGAGTGTGGCGAGACCTGAAGGAAAACACCCTCTGAAGCTTAGGCTTCAAACGGGACAGCAGATGTAAGAGGAAGCACTGCTTCTCCTGAGAAATTGTATTATCCATGACAGCAGAGTCACATGAAACAGAACAAGCAACAGGGTAGAAGAATGCAAAAGCAAGATGTGGGCATAGACCTGTCATCCTTGCGTTACCTTGGAGATAGTGCAGTCTGTATCTCGTGAATCAAACTGGGGCCTAAATATGAGGAGGCTGCCCATCATCCGTGAATGCATGCAATGGTGCAACTCGATTATTTATGTCAGTGATTAAATCGAGGCCTTTCTTCTCTTGACCGTTTTCTCCACTTTCCACACATCAAAATTAGAGAAAATAACCTTATTTAAATTTTAAGGAGATCTTGTATTCGAGCCAGTATAAAGGCCTGTTAAATATTTAACGTCATATATGGTCGATGGAGAATTATAATAATTTATCTAAGATTTGGTATCTTACCTGAACCGTTCCTGACCAGCGGTGTCCCAAAGCTGGAGCTTTATTTTCACGCCGGGCTCGATATCAAGCGAGCGAGCATAGAAATCTACCCCGACCGTCGGATCCGCCACATCGCTGTAAATTCCGTCCGTGAAGCGTTTCAGCAATGATGATTTTCCCACCGTCGAATCCCCAAGTAAGATGATTCTGAACTGGTATTGCCACAAAATATCCATTGCATGACGAGAAGGGGGATACCAGCTGTGGGTGCGTGAAACAAAGCCCTGTGCGCGGCGTGTTTACATGAATGTGCTGCTGCTGCTGCTCACGGAGAGACGCGGAGCACAGATTGATCGCAGCAATCATGTGATTTACTTATGCTCTACTACACGGCATGCTGACACTTTAAAACTTGCTGCTCTAGAATAATACGATTGCACATTATGAAAGGGTCAGAGCGGTAAGTCGTAGTGGAATTTTCAGCTTCAAGAACATGTTAGATAGTTAACAGCGGGTTGCTGTCCGTGGTTCTGAAGTCGTTGAAAACGATTATTAAGAATGTTTTTCTTGGTTTATATGGCAATATATTTTTATCTGTGGAAAATATGTCCGCAGAGCAACGTTAAAATACACGTGGGTGTTGGTGTCCGTTTATGTAAGTGACAATATACATAGACGGAAATGAAACGCCAGACTTTTTTGAAAAAATGAACTAAAACTACATATCCCATCATACAATAGCACCACGTGACCTTGGCGGGTCAATCAGCGCCCTGTTATTTGTCGCAGGCGTATATAGCAGACCGGTACTTGTCTCTCAGTCTCTTTCTGAATTTTCTCAGTCGTTGACGTGCACCTAATCCAAAGTTTGGTAAGGCCTCATCCAGTGTTTTGTTGCGTATAACTTAAATTTACAGAATCGGCCTTTAAGATTACTCCTTTTCGTTTGTGTTGACATACTACTGGATTTTTTCTTAATTGTCGATTTGTAAATTAGGCTGGGTTACGTTCCACGAAATGCTACCTAGCCGCCACAGCTAATGCTAACATGTGGCGCCTATAGTCATACGAAGTCTGCTAGTTAACTCGAAATTAAGGGAAACGTGTAACATTTGTCAGCGGTATTTACGGGATGTAAATTTATTTAAAGGTGAGGCTTAAAGTAACTAAATTTAATGTTAGCCTAGCTTCCAAATGCTCACCACGTGGTTAGGTCTGGCAACGTTTCATCATTAGAATGCCCTGGTTTTTACCACTAGGTGTGCTTTAGTTCATAGCAAACTTAAAACCACATCGTTTCAACCGGGGATTGATGTGATCTTAATTCTGGTGCTGTCCGTAGTCCGATTCTTTTTCTAATCTAAGACCTCATGTATTGTCTTTACAGGATCAAGAAGCGGTAGTTATCGTGACCAGACACCATCAACAATGGAAGTCTGTGTAGAAATCAGGTAAGTTTTTCAGTTTCTGTGGATTAAGACTATCCAATTGATGAATCAGGCTCCATCGAAGCCGTTCATGCTCTCATGTAGCAGGGAATGGTCAAAAGGAAGCCGAGATGAACACTTTCACCGACGGTCGCTGTTCAGTTTGAAAATGACTGCTTCGGCAACATTTTGGGGAAGGACAGTATCATCTGTATCCTACCTTTACTTATCGAGCATGCAGGAGGGTTCTAACGTTTTACTCTTTTCTGCAGGTGTTGCGTATGGAACCCGAGAACAAAAGGCAGGAATCAAAAAATTCCATGCAGGTAGTTTTTTCTCACATGCCTTCAGTTGGCCCCACACTGTACTGGCTGTGATGACACACTTGCCCTCACTGACATTAGTCTTGATTGAGACAATTTTATTTACTGAGCCACATTTACTCTTGTACACTTTTAAGGAACCTGGGACATATTAACAAATTTATTGGGGTTTTTTTTAGGTGACCCTCCACGGTGGACCCTCTCAATACCTGGATGAAGATGTCTCTTTAAGGTGACTTGTGGTGTTTTGAATTGCAGCATGCTATCCTAAGGCCTGAAGCTTGTTGGTAGCTCCGGGTCTCCAAGAGCATGCTAGAGAATTGGGTGGTCTTTGACTGCGGTGGTCTCTTCTGCCATCAGCAGCCACTCAGCTGTCCTACAGTTTTCCTTTGTGTTTGTAATTTTAGTGTGCTATAAATATTAATGTTGGATTTGTTTTCCTGTAGGCACCAATCTATTTATGATCAGTGTTCGTGTTTGGACTGTATTTCTGTGGCCAGTTCAACCCTAGTTGAAGGTATGTAACTGCATTAAATACCATGTTACTACTCTGATCAATGATGACACCATTTCAATGTGAGGACTGTTGGATGAAGCTTGCGGATATGGGACTGAGATCGGCCCTTTTCCATTGTGTTCCAAAAAGGCAGCTGAAGGGGTACTTTAATGTAGTTCTCATTCCCAGGTCCAGTTGTTGAGGAACCCAGAAATGGTGTTGGAAGGGGAACCCGTGAAGAAGTTGGGTTGTTCGAGCACTGACTGACATAATTCTGTAGTGGCATGTTTTAAGGGCTGTAGAATGTCTGAATTTTGTCACTAAAACCCAATAAAGTGTTAATACAAGAAATCTGTTTGATATGCAAACCATTTTGTACTTTATTATATTCCATCCCAGACAAAGACAACTTTGATAAACTGCCGTTGATAATACATATTTACAATAAGGCCACAAATTCATAATGACTCAAAAAAGCAGGAGTTTAAACAGATTCCTGAGCCTTAATGCAGTTCAAGCATGACACTTTCCATAGCTTTTGGTCAGGTTTCACTGCTGAAGGAATCCAACACACAACAACTTGAAGCGATGCCTCACTCACTGGGTATGGAAGGTAACTTCAGCTCCGATATTTCAGAGTCTGGTGTGCTGCTGCCGCTCCGATCACTGTATGTATCCCTGTGTTAGACATCAGTCAGTACCGATTTGAATTCAGCCTGTTACAATCTGACATTAAATCCATTTGTTACCGTGGCGACAGACGGCAGCCCTTCTGCAAGTAGCTCTGGAGCTTTCCAGCAGAGGCCAACAACAATCCAAGATAGGGTGGTGATGGTTTGATTGGACGAGAGGTGAACTCTGGGTGATACTGCACCCCAACAAAATAGGGATGGTCTAAAACGGGATTAGATTTTATAACATCAGAAGGTTGCAGCAAAATTCTTAATTAGCCACAAGAGAAGGCAGAAGTTCAGTTTCATACCATCCAGCTCTATGACCTCCATTCTTTCCCCTTCAACATCTTGACCTACGAAGCGGAAGCCTTTCTCCTCAAAGTGACTCTTGAGCTCAGGATTAACCTGCACAAAACATCCAAAGGTCAAACAGCCACAATGCTGTCATAACAGGTAATGCTGTAGATGAACTGACAGTCGATATACCTCAAAGCGGTGTCTGTGTCTCTCATCCACATATTCTGCATCTCCGTAAAGTTTGCCTGAAAGAGACATGCAGTAAGCATGGGCCACACGCAACAACAATATTGGCCTTAAACGGTATTCTATTTACTTCTCCTTACGTAATACGCTGTTGTGTGTCTTGAAAATTGTCCGTCTCTTCCCAAGTCTCATAGTTCCGCCCATCTGTCCGGGGTTGTGTTCTGGCATATCGATCACCTGAGATCCATGAAATATCTCAATTAACTCAAAAGTCACATAAATAAAGAATATCCTGATGTGAAAACAAACTTACCACTGGATGCTTAGATTCTGGATCAAATTCAGTTGAGTTGGCATCTAAAAAAAAAGAGAAAAAAATATGTAGCAGCTGGAAACAGACAAGGCATAAAAGACGCAAATATATATTGACCTGTCCAGTGAAGGGCTGTGGGGTGTACAATTTTGCTCATAACTAGTGACAATACAACCAGAATGCATTGCATTCTACCAGATTTATAAACACTGGCTTATCTGTCTTTCACCCAAATTAGGTTTAAAATAAACAAAAGTGAATAAAAAAGCATTAAACTGAATGAAATTAAAACCTTTCTTTAACATGACTATGCAACGCGGCACCAGTATTCTCAACATGGGAACATTAATATTACCGTACCTTTCCAATCGAGCACATTCCTGGCAAATTCACAGACCGCCAACTGCATCCCAAGACACACACCTACAGGAACATTCTAATCAGTTCAACAGAGTCTCCACTGTTACGGTTTTGACTTTTTCAACAGGACAAATTAGACAAATAACATCCCGGCTTTAGTTATGTGACTCTGATGGCTATCCTGTACCTAGAAAAGGCTTTTTCTGGTTCCTGGCCCAGTTGATGGCGTGGATCTTTCCCTCAGTTCCTCTGACTCCAAATCCTCCTGGCACCAGAATGCCACTGAGAAGAGATGGCAAATCAAATGGTAAGTAAACAGCAAATGTTACATTCACCTTCCACTTAGAAGAGAAAAATGCTCACTCAGCACTGCAGAGCTTCTGCCACGCCTCATGGTATTTCACCGGTTCCTCCTGCAGCTTGCTTGGCTCCAAAGATGCTGAGTCTATATACTGAGGAGAAAGATGTCAAACTTAGAAAGTGGCAGGTCCGAAAGAGTTAAAGACATGGATATAAAAATCAAAGTTCTATCTGGGTCCTGCCTTAAATAGACAACACGCAGCCATGGTGATGTGCACTGAATCATTAATATAATGAATATAGGACACTTTGTCCTCATCTTTTCTCCCTCCAACGTCTCATGCATTCCACTGATAGACGTGGGAATGCAGATTCTCTTTAAAGAGCTGGTATTACAAGCAAAATCCAAACAAAGTATTAATGATGATCGTTTAGCAGATTAAAATAAGGATGTCAAAAAGTAAAAACATGAAAAATAGTAATTATTCTTCTGTTGTGTTCTTGGTTTACCAACTCTGTAGATTTGAGGGCCTTTAATCTCTATTAGTACCAGTATAAATGAAGGTGAATGTTTTGTTACACGTTAACCTTTAAATATGCTGGATTTAAAACATAAAACACCATGAACTTTACGTACACCAGTAAAAGTAATGTGCGTTGTACATTGTACTAAACTGCAGTGTGATGAAAGAGCAGAGAAGCTCATTCAATATTCTGAGCATTATATTACTTCATACTCTCAAAAAAGACATTTCTTTTATTTCAAGTCATGGTGTGAACATGACATCTGCCTTTGAGATTTATTTACAGATTTACTTTGTTAAAAGAACACATTTACTAGTTGTTTTCTGGAACAAAAGAGACATTGCTGCCATAATTTAAAGATATAATGAAATCATCTTCTCCATTATCATCATTCACCAACTCAACATGTATTAGGGCCACAATTATAACATTCTCTTGATTCTGACTGAATTAATCATTCATTCTAATCACTTCCATTCATCTGTGCGGAAGCAGCAGCGACAGTCACGTTTCATCACTGCTTTTCCCCATTGTTTGATGTCTGACTCTTTTCAGCGATGTCATCTTACTGACCTTATTCCGTCATGACGGAGGAGAACTAAAATTAAACTCATCTTCATCTGTTCAAATACTTAATTTCTTTTGTTTAGCATTAGTTTTTTTGAGCATCATGGATCACTCAGTGGCGAAGACAAACATTAGAATACCTTTGGATGAACATTTTTGGTTCAAGGCTGAATGAAAAAAGATTTTGTAGATTTTACGGCAATTAAATATTTAGGTGACAAGGTCATCTGTTTGCCACTATTTGCACCCAAGTTGTGTTGACTCTTGTGGGCAAAGAAAATTGCATTTACCTTAACCTCCAACTTATGGCTAATGGCAAGGGCTGAGTGCTCCAGTGCTTTAATGACAGAGGCATAGGAGTCAGAAAACTTGGTGTACTTCCCAACCAGGGCGACGGAGCACTGCTCCAACAGCCTGTCTGACCTGTGGAGACACTTTGATCAGTGAAACCCTGAGACAACAACTCAAACAGTACAGGGGCCGTTTTTAGTCTTTTCAGAATCCTGGGACTCACCTGTCAGACATCTCCTTCCATTTGGTCAACATTTTCCTGGGTCGGGTCTCTATGGGCATGTTCAGCCTCCGGCTCAGATAGCCCACCACACCCTGATTCTCCAGCAGTAACGGCACTCTGTAGATGGACGACACGTCGTGTACGCAGATGACCTGAGACGAGACGGCTCTGTGAGTTACTAGTAGCTGTTTCAACGATGACGAGGAGACAAATGGACCTCACTGACGTACTTGTTCGGGTTCTACGTGGCAGAACATGGAGATTTTTTCTTTAACAGAGGTCTCCAGGACGGTGGAGCAGCGACACATGATCTGATGGTAAAGATGAGATGAAACTTTTAATGAGAAAAAGAAGTGGGTTCTTTTTCTTATAGCAAACTAATCTGAACATTTTAGCACCAGCCCAAACACACAAAACGGCTTAACACATCTGGTACATACAGTGTCATGACGGTCCCCGACGTACTTGCAGTGAACAGATTTATTTGCATACAGGTGGAAAGGCTGTATAGTTGAGGTGACTCACCAAGTCAGGAGACAAACCCAACCCTCTCAGCTCTCTGACGCTGTTCTGGGTTGGTTTGGTCTTTTGCTCTCCTGTTGCACTAGGCTGGACACACATACACACACACACGTACATGGACACACGTTAAAACTGACAGTACAGAAAGTTTCTGCATCTGCCACATCCAACACCACTAAAACAGGCTCATGTAAAAAAAACAAAACAAAAAAAAACACTTAATGCGGAGCCTTGTTTCCAAGAAAATGTATGTTGACCTCTTTATGAGAAACAGAAGTTAAAATGCAAAAGGTTTTTTTTTTGACAAAATAGAAAAATTGCAGCAAACATTTGAACTTGCATGTTGCAAATATCTTTGTGAGTTATAGGACAAACTCTTCCCTACACTGGTAAAACAATCTTATTAATTTCACTAGATTACTACATCTGCTATTCTCATCATATAAACATCATTCCAGGATATACATTGCTTTCATTAGCAATAAATATATTTTATATATTATTTTGACCATTTCTGTATTTTACAAGCTGGAACCAGAGAATTTTTTTCCATTTTTCTGATGTATTTTAGATCTAATGGATTAACGAACAGTCCTTCAACACCACCCTGCCTTTTCTGGAATGGCAGTTGATGTTAGCTCCAATCTTTTGTGTTAACTTCTCATATTGCCTATTGTTAGCATCATTATGAGACTTCCCCGTCTCAATAATTTTTATATGTGAACATGTTAAAGTTATTTATAAAAGTGAGTTCAAGTCAAGTTCCCTCTTCTGCTTTATACACCTCGGCATTGTAAAAAGGAACGCTCTGTTCCAGCAGCATAGCCCCTACTTGACAGTCATGTACATCAGTGGCCCTCAACCCCAGGGGCCACAGACTGGTCCCCGTCCATGTGTCAATCGGTACCAGGCCACAGAAAAAGAATACATAGCTTACATTATTTCCATTTAATTTATTATCTGATTGTGAACAATGCCTTGTTTTGGACAATTACCAAATTCTCTCCGAAACATTTGTCTACATCTTCTTAAAAAGGCTGCTCCAGCCCGTGACACAGAATACAGTACCACAAACTCCAAAGCTAGCAAAACCAACAAAAAGCAAATGTTGCTGCAACATTTCGAGGACGCTACTAATAAAGTTGCTTATACATCTATTTCTCATTTATTATACTTAAAAAAAAAAACCTTTTATGCTTGTCGTATCATTTAATTTTGGGGTATTTCAAATTTTGGCCACCATACCATAAAGGCCAGTTTGTGAAAATATTGTCTGACCTTAAACTGGTCCATGGCATGGAAAAGGTTGGGGACCACTGATGCTCATGATGCCTCATAAATGTCACACACATGTTTGTGTGTTAAAAGTTCTTCTGGAAAGTCCTTAGACAAAACCGGTCAGGCCTAAAGGTGTTATTCTCTTACCTGCGGAATCAGACTGACGTGAATGTTGCAGAAGTTCTCTCGTTTCACCTTAAACTGGAACTGCCTGAAGGCCTCGATGAAAGGCATACTCTCAATGTCTCCAACCGTGCCACCTAACTGCAAGCACACACACACCACTACAAATATTATCAGCGACAATTTTGGCAGCAGGACCTTGATGCAGCTGCACAAAAAACAAAATGAGCTCTCATCAAAACTCTGCTTACCTCTATTACGCAAACTTGGGGTTCTACATCTTCATCCACAGGTACTTTGGCCTGCTTCACAACCCATTCCTGAATGGCATCTGTGATGTGTGGCACCACTGGAAACAGGAAAGGGAAAAAAAAATCAGCAAATCTCAGCCAAAGATTTTCCTTCAGTGTGCTTCTCTTTACCAAACAAAATTAATTACCCTGTACAGTCTTGCCCAGGTAGTCTCCCCTCCTCTCTTTGTTGATGACCGACTGATAGATTTTCCCAGTGGTCAGGTTGTTGTCTCTGGTGAGCCGTATGTCCAGGAAACGTTCGTAGTTTCCCAGATCCAAGTCCACCTCACCTCCATCATCCAGCACAAAAACTTCCCCTGTGATGAAAAAAATGTTAACACTGACATAATGTATGGCATTTCATTCATGAAGGTAACAAAATGATAATAATTTGCTTCGACATACCATGCTCATAGGGTGAAAATGTTCCGGCATCTATGTTGATGTAAGGATCGATCTTGATGGCGGTTACATGCAAACCACATGACTTCAAGATTGTGCCCACACTGCTTGCAATGATGCCTTTGCCAATACCTGAGATGACTCCTCCGGTGACCAGAATGTATTTCATCATAGTGCTCTGGTGTCTGGACGCAGATAAAAACATTAAAGCTCATCATTCCCAAAGCCAACATAACCATCTACTGTGCATTTGCAAAACTGCTTCATATATAAAATGAACTAAAAGCACTAAACAGGCGATTCACGTTTTTATGATATGATGGATGGCAGCGGTTCCGATTCCACCCAGCAAAACCCGAAACTTCACAAGCATTTGTAAAACAAGAAAGCTGAGCGACTCACTCGTTACGAATTCACCATATGACGTGTGGAACAATTAAACGCTGGGTTACTTCCTCACTACAGCCCATGTGGGTGGGAAACTACCAGTTTCCTTGCGCTAGGAGACGGCCAGTGAGTGAACCGCCCGTCCGGTATGTCACTATTCATAAATCAGCTATACAAAAGTAATCCCGCCAGCACTGCTAGCTTTGGGCTAATTACAAATGTTTAACAGAAATACAATAAAACAAACAAAACCTACGGCTTGCTTTGTGTTAACAGTATGCGGCAGGCAAATTTAACGTTTACAGAGGACAGCACCGTACCTTTATTGTCTTTGAATACAAAGAGTCGCTAACGTGTTCTCGTTTTCCATCAAGTAAATCATCCTTACCATTACGTACCCCACCGACATGTCCCACACCGACTCAAAATAAAAGCATAAATGGTTGTACACGATTTCATATGGAAAACACGGAAACGTCACCCACTCAATTTTTTGCGACGATGGAATATATCATATTTGTTACATTTTGTTTTGACTTAAAATAAATGTATTTTAGAACATGTTCAGTTTACTTCACTGAATTTCTGAATATAATTCTGAAAAAATTCTCCCGGAAACCACTTCTGTACACGTCAGTTAACTTTCACCGTCACGTTGTTTGCTAGCTAAACCAACATCATCTGTCCAACAGCATCAAATGTCAACTCACCAAAAATATTCTTCACCCAGAGCTGCACGTTGAAGCAAATAGTTTCACACTTCACCAGAACTTTGGCTAGAGAACAAATTTTGATCCAAACAGCTTGTAGTAATGATACTGTATCTTCCAACTGTGCTACACGTGCATGGACCACGATTGTGAGCGGCGGTGCATCGTTCTTCCCACGCCGAGGTTGTGCTGCCTTCAGGTGCGCCTCGTAAGACTATGGAGAGCGCAAAATTTATGAATTGAGAAGATGCACGGTTTAGGTTTACACACACACACACACACACACACACACACACACACACACACACACACACACACACACACACACACACACACACACACACACACACACACACACACACACACCTTGAGAATACTAGGTCAAGGTCAAATTTAAACTTTTTTACACTCAGGAACCAGAAAAGATAGAAACACGAGGTAGAAGGCCAGTGTGAGTAAGACCGTAGATCAAAGCACTAGCTTTGATCTATGGTCACACAGAACGACGACTCCGCCCCGACATTGTTGCTACGGCAACTTGTCAGATTGGCGATAATGTGGCCCAGTCTTAACAGAGCCAGATCGTATTTGGACACTTGCTGAAGACATTATGAACAGTCATCCCTAAAAATCGGATAAGGAAGGATATCTGATATACCTGCAGTCTGAATGGGGCCTAAGTTACCTCCACAGAAGTTTGCTGCCCTCCCCTGCAGGTTGAGCTCATATTAGCACTGCTTTGATCAGGCCTAAACTCATGCATTGTAGAGCTATAAAGCCCCAGATCAACATCAAAATCTAACTAGAACCAATGCAGTCATAGACTAACATCCAGCGACACCCTTGAATTCAAAATTGTACCCTGACCTTCTTGCATAGGTCAAAGATCAAGTGAGTGCTCTGACCTACTTTGCTAGATCAATGCACTAGCTTTGATCTACAGTCTTACACTGGCTTTCTCCATTGTCTTTCTACAGTATCTTATCCAGTTCTTGAGTGTACAAAAGTTAAAATTTGATCTTGACCTAGTTTTCTCAAGGTCAAGGTCATTATCCCCTTTGCTGCCCGAGTAATGTGCTTTTTGTTTAATCTTTCTATCAGCAACGGTTGCGAAGATATGTGGTAGACTAACTAACAGACGAACAAACAAACACACAAACACTGACAATTTCAATACATCACTGCTTTGAAGCGGGATGTAATAATTGTTCCTTAGGCTTAGATCATACAGCTCTATAAAAATGTCATCAAAGTCTAAAATAAATGGAACTAAAAGCGACTTTCTTAGCAGAGATAATTGATAATTTAATGCTGTAGCTGGTTAAGGAGTTGGATATCTGCACCTACTTTAGAGAAGCTTGATTCTTGAACAAATACAAAAAAATAGTTTTTGGACCTGTTCTTGAGCCCATTGTATACTGTATTTCATTATACAGTCATATGTTTGACAAAGTGGTGAACCTGTGAACTGTGTCTGTAGAGGATTCCTGTGTCACACTTACTCTTAATACATTTAAGGATGCTATCATTTGTTACCATAACCATATACTTACAGTCATTAGTGACTGTGATGAGTCAAAAAAATGTCTTTGATTTCAAGGATTAGTGAATTTGAACTTTTTCATTAAATTTTGCAGTATAGTATCACTTATCACATCATTTTTGAATTCAGAGATGAACAGTTTTTTATCTATACAATGTATAATTTTATGAACAAATCAAATTTATTTTATATCAAATCTTCACCAACAAAGTCATTTGTAAATACTGCAGTAACCGACTGAACAATGAAATGTATTTAGCTACTGTACTACAATTCTGAGGCAAATTGCACTGGAAAAATACGTGGCTTTGCCTTAGAAATATACAAATACTTTTCTATAATACCTGAAAAAACAATGAATTTACGGATAATTACTTTACACGTCTGTATGTACAACAAATCCAAAATTTCGATGGCACCTGAAGGCAGCATTTGATACCATTTTCAGCCAGCAGGAGGCGCACATGGTCTATCATTGAAGACTCGGTTGGAACCAGAAAAAAGAAAAAAAAAAATTATTTAACTCATGCAGAGAGGCTATTGGAATACTAAATGGCTGTTTAGCTTTGCAGATTGTACCAGACATTTATCAGCCTTATGTCATTACTTCAGATCCATTTGCACTGATTATTTCATATTTTATGTAATAAGGAATCAAAATGTCACAAATTTTGCAGGTTTTATTTTTGTGGCAATTCATTTAATTTTTCATGTTCTTAAATCCACACGGACTAGAATACATTAATATTATTCAATGGAAAGAATAACCTCAAGTGCAACTGATGAAGCCATTTTCCTGACAGAAGGTGTCACAAAGTGACAAAGCAAGAGTGAATTGATTTTGTAGCAGAAACACTTTAGCGTCTAGAGACAGAAATGTTTTTCCTCTGGGGTTACAACACAAGTTCCTCTTTCTCTTCTTGACACAAAACAACACTTTCTGCTGCCCTGTTTCATATAATAATTGGCTACAGTCTAAAGTGGTTAGTTACAGTGCACCGTGGAAAGGTCAATGGTCCTGTGATGTGCACCACAGTGCATTATCCTCACTGTGCTCAGTGAGATATGAAGTCCAGGCAGGGAGCACTGTGGTCTCAATTCTGTCAAACTGTGACTTGTTCAGATGAAACAACAAGATGTCCACACAGCCTGCTGTTGTTGGATCATTTGCAAGTGGGTTCATTGGGCTCACTGTGTGGGTGAACATGAGCACAAATTAAGATAACAAGTGTTAGTGACTGATGGCTGACTCACAGATAGATGCAGAACTGACTGATGCTTCTATGTAACACCCAAATCTCTACTTGTGAGCTTCAGCAGCCAGCTTAGTCTCTGGAACATAGGAGGGGGGGGGGTTTAATGAGCATTTTAATTCATTTTTGACCAGAGCTGTGATTGAATTAAACTCCCACAGAAGGGCTGGATCCTCTCCTTACCCTAAGCCATTTCCTCCTATTAGACATGGAGGGTAACAGAAGCAGCAGACATGGGGGCAGGTCTGTCTGAGGTGTTCTTTATTTGCTCTGTATTCATCATATGGAAACATGTATCCTGTGGTGTGCCGGTAAATTGCACACATGTACTCTGTTCTTTTGTATATTTTGTTGTGTCACAAACAGAGCAACCATAATAATACCATTAAGCAGTCCACTCTAGTATCTAGAAGACTGTCATAGGTTTGGGCTTGTTGGCATAGATGATTAAACTCACATTATAAGCACATTAAAAGCACATTATATCATGTTTCTGTACATGATATTGGCGGAGGGCGGGGGTTGTGGCAGGAAGGGGGACTACAGTACAATAGTCGGAGGGACGCATTTGTCCGCAGCTCCGAATGTTCGTAAGTCGAATCTTTGTAAGTTGAGGACTTCCTATATATATGTTTCTAGTTCAAGTCCTGTCCATTAAGAAATCTGGATCTAATACATTTACATAGCTTGGATTTTGCCACAACTTCAAACTAACTTACTAACTAACCAACCAACCCACCAGCCATCCAGCCAACCAACCAACCAACCAACCAACCAACCAACCAACCACTGTTATCCTAGTTCAGCATAAAGACTAGAGTACTACATGACAGTCTAAATTTCTTTATTTATTATGTAATATTATGTAATATAAAATTGTATGAGGTACTGTCTTCTTTACACGTTGTAGGTCATAGGTTTGGGCTTGTTGGCATAGATGACTAAACTCCATATTATCAAAACAAAGGAAGGGAGCACGGACGTAATTGTGACAAGCTGTATCCAGAAGACTGTCATTTCTACAAAATTACCATTGAGATTGTTTTTTTATTGATTTGTGCCAATGTGGACAAAAACTTGTTGTGCTGTTAATATCAATCAGCCGCAGATGGTAGGCATGGTGTCCTTTCAACAAGCACTCGGCTCTCTAAAAGTTTGGCTTCTGCATATTTCTGCCTGCTGAACCACAGAGAGGCAGGAATAAAGAGTTGGCTAAACTGGACCAGGGAAGAAGGGCATCACTGTGTGCTCTGTTTCTCTAGCAGGAGGGACTCTATTGAAATGTTTTGCTTCGGAATTGGAAACGGATGAAATTCCCAGGATTTCTTCATCGTTGTTCTTAAGACCCACTGCAGGATTTGGATGCCATATTGAAACTGAGTTTTCTGGTGATTAATGCACCTACATAACCATGATTTTAGTTTTCTGGGCCGACTAACTAGCTAGTTTGAGCAACATTTAATAAGTGAGTGGAAAAAAATTGCACTATGAATATTATTTAATGTTTAATTATGAATTGTAGTAAAAACAAGTTTTTCAAATGTGCACTGTATGTGGAAGTACTAAATATCACCATAAGGTCAAACGAAACAATTACTGGTCAACTTACGTAACCCCCAGTAAGAAATGAGAATTTAGGCTATTAGTCCATTAGAGTGGAATGAGTGATTGGCTGAGCATCCTGTACAGATAATGTACCTTTTGCAAGTGTTTTCAGAATATCATATAAATAACTGACTCACGATGAAGAAAATCCTCATTATGAAACTGGGTGATGTTTATCATGTTTAGTTTTGTAAATAGGATTCTAATAACTAAAGAAAAATAGTAACTTCTGATCATTTCACATTCTCTCCAGAACCACATATAGGTAGTCCTCAACATACAAACACAACTGATTCTGAGAGGTTGCTCGTAAGTTGAATTGTTGGTATGTTATTTATTAAATTTCAATCTATTATCGCCATTTGAGGTAATTTAAATGACATTACTACTCTAAATACTAAATTAGTATTCTTTAAACTAACCAGAAACAATTACAGGACATAAAAACAACACACAATAAAAAAAATAAAATAAATACATATACAGATCTGTTTCGAGTGAAGTCCTTCTTGATTATATGTTGGCTTTCAAAAAAAAATTCACAGAAAACTAATCATCAAGTTTACATCATTTCAATCCACTTTACATCTGTCCATCACAAACATTGGAGTTTTAAAATCACTACAAAACCATTAAAAGCACATTATATCATGTTTCTGTACATGATATTGGCAGAGGGTGGGTGCTGTGGCAGGAAGGGGGACTACAGTACAATAGTCGGCGGGACGCATTTGTCCGTAGCTCCGAATGTTCGTAAGTCGAATCTTTGTAAGTTGAGGACTTCCTATATGTGTTTCTAGTTCAAGTCCTGTCCATTATGAAATCTGGATCTAATACATTTGCATAGCTTGGATTTTGCCACAACTTCAAACTAACTTACTAACTAACCAACCAACCAACCAACCAACCAACCAATCCACCAGCCATCCAGCCAACCAACCAACCACTGTTATCAAACAGTGCACATAACATCCTGAAAAACAAACACAATGGATAACAGATCTTAGGTGTTGAAATGTTACGTAAAACTACAAAAGAAATAGGAGCTTGTACACAATAATTCAAGACGTATGGTTGTAGGTAATTCAATATTTTGCTTTAAAGCAACCACGTTTCTTCCTCTGAAATTGGGCAGCTTTGTCTCAAACACACTATGGTACACATAAAAATGGTAATTTTAAGACAATGTTAAATATTTAGTCTATGTAAATCAACCTTTCAGTTGCTGTTGAATATTTCAGCTTCAAACATGGTCTAAAATGGTGAAAAACACTCAAAAGCATTTCCTTTTAATTTTTGTCTTTATTGGCTGCGGATTGGAGGACAGGTGTTCCTGGTCTTGCTGACATCTTCAGAGCCCCCGCATTCACCAACCAAACCCTCCCCCTTATCTGTTCAATAATAGCCCTTGATGTGCAAGATGGTCATGGTCAGGATAATAAATGACAAAAAAACATGTCAACCAGAAGGACACCTCTCTCTAACCAAGGATGACTGTGTACATGAAATAAAATGAGATCCTAAAAAATAAAGTATGGCGCGAGTGGACAGTTTGCCCTTTGCCTCTCTCTCTTTCTCTTTCTCTCTCTCCCTTTCTCTCTCTCTCTCTCTCTCTCCCTTTCTCTCTCTCTCTCTCTCTCCCTTTCTCTCTCTCTCTCTCTCCCTTTCTCTCTCTCTCTCTCTCTCTCTCTCTCTCTCTCTCTCTCTCTCTCTCTCTCTCTCTCTCTCTCTCTCTCTCTCTCTCTCTCTCTCTCTCTCCCTTTCTCTCTCTCTCTCTGTCTCTAATTTATATTTCTCAGGATTAGTGCTCCAGGAACAACGCCAGCTTTTCCACTGATGGCAGCAGAGGCCAGGGAAGAGACGAAATGAGTAATGTCATTAACAAATGAATGAAAGGAGGAAGATGGAGAGATCAGTCTTCATGGATGGGGCAAAGCGTGGGGGCACAGCTGGACACTGATATGTCACAGAGCCCTATCTCAGCACATACAAAAGCTCTGCTCTAATGTTATCCTCCCAATATGATTAAATAAGATAAAAGTCACAGTGAAGGAGGGAGTCTTAATAAGCCTGATGACTGCATTGGTGTGCTCTATAATACCGCTTCTTGTGTCTGTGATATAAATATGCTGCATAAGTTAAGGAGAGTGACACAATATACTACCAATGCTGATCTTTTAAGTACAGTTGGGTTTGATCACATTTTATCGATCAGAAGTCCATTATCTCTAAATTGTAATTACAAACAAACATTGGCTGCCTTTTTAGTAAGAGCAATTTTACACCAGTCACTGATCTGGGTTTAATTTGTCATTTTGATTCCATTTGCGCAAAGTGAGTCCTGTTTCATTGTGTTAGCTGATATCCAAAGAAAAAGGAAACGACAATAAAATGAATTGTAAAATTATGAAATTTAGATATAAATGCTTCCAGCCTTAATTTGTGGATTTCCTCACATTGGCTTGGCCGTGCTTTTCAACTTCATTTTCATTGCTGATCTTTGACAGTGTAGCTCCGGCTGGAACTGGATTCGTCTGTTTCTTTAACTAAATCATCCATTCCTTATTGTTGAATGAGTGCAAGACAAAACTAGTTATTGGTAATGATAGAACTTAAATAAAGTAACCTATATTTGGCAGTACAGTTCTGTTTCCAAACAGCTTGTAGAGAAAGCAGAAGGGGGACATAGGCTAGAGAAGTTAAAATTACATACCCTCTATAAAATTTGTCACTGCAGAAAATCCCGCTTCACAAAGACAGGATGTTGGAAATAGAAGCAGGGTTTTCGATACTTTTTGGGCAATCTCAGGATTATCTGCCTTGACTTAAATCCAGAACACTGGCATAGTTGTGGGCGCTTAATTTAGGGGTAACCTGTCACGTGACAAAGATCTGTCAAGCGGGACAGACGCACGCATTCATCTGTGCATCATTCCGCACAGATGTCACTTTTCAAAATAAAACATTTGTAGCCCCCCAAAAAAGTCAAACTTCCTGTGCCGACCGATACCTAAATAAAACATCATTCAGAATCTGAAATAAATAAAACAGAAGTAATGTAAATTATTTTTTCTTTCTGGGCGGCCCGGTACCAAAAAACCCATGGACTGGTACCGGTCCACGGCCCAGGGGTTGGGGAACCTTGGTCTAAAGCACATCAACCATCCCTGGGTTTTATCAGCCAAGGTGCATCATGACCATGGACTCTCAGCTCTGTCAAATAGCAGCATACAGACTGTAACATCATGTCCAATATATATATAAAAAAGTAATGTGTTACTTTTTAAGTTCCACTTCACACCACACCAAACCTAAAATAGACAAAGTTTAAAACTTTTCCTAAATGTTAAACTGCATAAATAATTTGTTGATAATCTCAAAAGGCTGCCAACTTGGAAATGTTTAAAAGACTGTGGTAACAATGTTTCTTTAATAAAGTGTTATAACCAGGATGTAGCAGGGACTGAATCAAACTTAACTCCATACTTGTAGGAGCCCCGCCACAACACTTTGATGCTGTCCTGTGCTTTTTGTGTGACTGATGTCAACCTGAATTATTTTGTTGTCTCAGATCAAGATCCAGCTCTCCCAAGATCTCTTTCTTTCTCGTGACCACACATTTATGATTATTCTCCTCAAAGTCTCCAAAAAAATTCCTCGGCACTCTAAAATTTCTACATCCTGAAATACATTTTTAAAGACCAGCCAGCATCATGACCTTTCAGTTCCTTAACTGAGAGGTCTTTAACTGAGAGCTTGTTGTTTTTATTTTAATAGCTCTTACAATCTAACTTTAGTTTCCGTAGTTCCAGTCAGATGAAAAAAATTGTATACCTTCTTCTCTGCCATAGTTTTATGAGAAACCTTAAATACATAATGCAGGGAGGCATAGCAGAAATGGAAAAATATGGTGTCCAACTCCCTCTTAGAAGTTTGATGGCCCATAATCTGAACAACGACTAAGGTATAATTGGCAAAGGGGTTGTATTTTAGTCCCTTAGCCTTTGAGGTATGGTGTGGATTGTGGACATCTCAAGGGAGTGTGGAGTTGAGTCTCTATTCCTTTATGTCTAAAGGAGCCGGTCGAGGTGGTTGGGACACTGGCTGGGTAGCTACACGCCCTGCTTCCTGTGTCGATATAAAATTTCCTTTGCAGATTCCTGTGTACAAGTAGTCCTCAACCTACAAACACAATTGGTACAGAGAGATTGTTCATAAGTTGAAATCTAGTAAATTTCAATCTATAATCACCATTTGAGGTAATTTAAATGCCATTACTACTCTGAATATAAAAGTACTATTCCTTAATACTTCCTAGAAACAACAACGACATAAAAACAATGCATAAATGAAATGAAACACTGCAGTACAATATATAATGAAATAAAATACTGTAGTACTGTAATGTAACTTACCTTTAGACTTCAAACCGTAGGCCGCAGACCGGTCTGTGAGTCAACCTGGCCGCACAGAAAGAAAACATAGCTTACATCATTTCCTCTTTATTTATTGTCCGATTCTCCCCACCACATCTGTTTATGAGTCACACTTGATACAAAACTCGGTCACATGACTACCTTCTTAAAGGAGCCGCTCTGACAGAAGAAAAGAAAACGCCTTTGGAACGTTTCTTTGTACAGGTTAAAAGAGTCGATGATAAGAGCCATGATAAGCTTTAAAGTATCCAAGAGGATGCAAAGCCTGATGTGCTGAGATGCTCACAGATACACATAGAACAAGATTGGGGAGATGAGTGTTGTGCAAGATGTGTGTGTGCAGCAGTGCTGCTCAGCAGGGGTTGCAGCAGAAAGGTGAACTACAGCAGTCAGGTATGGCAGTGTGCGGTTGTTCGTATCTACAAATGTTTGTAAGTCAAATATTCGTGTCTTGAGGACTACCTGCACATCCATTTTGAGAAGAGACCCCAAAGTAGACCTAAAATTGCATAACTCATCCAGCCTTGAAGGGACGGATGGATGCCTTACAATCACCTGTCCCATCCATGTGAACCATTGCACATATATTTATTCAGGAGGTAGAGGATGGCTGCTGCCCATCCCTGATCAATGATCAAAGTCCTCAGGTTAGGTCTGCCAGGTCTCTGCTTCTGTTTACTTTCTTGAAAGAAGTGAACTCCATTCTCCTGAGAGACGTCAAGTATAGTATGTGACCCGCAACAGAGATGTCATTTTGAATATCCCCTGTTGCCCCTGTCTCAACATTGATTACTTCTTTTGCCTGGTATTTTATCTAATGATGTTCACTAAGCACCCTATTTGTTATTTTGGTTTCAGAGTCATCCTTTGATAAATAAATGACTCAAGTGGTGTAGTTGGCATCGTTGAATTTGAGCCAAAGAAGATCAGGCCATTTCTTTCTTCTGCAGTCTTAACGGCTGTCCATGGCTTATCTGTTGCTGACTTATCTGTTGCACTGCATTTTATTCCGGTATCAGCAGATGTAATTTCAAAAGTCTGATGATGATAAAAAAAAACACCCAACACGATGTGTCGGATGTTTTTGCCAAACATACAAGAATCACTGCGTACATTTGACACATCGTGTCAATTCGTGATGACACACCCCCCTTAGCCATCACTGGCTGCAGGTGATCACGTGACGCTACATCGATTAGCCTACCTGTGCTACAGGGGATTTTGCGCACTCAGTAGTCGATTTATGCCTGTCATGATGGTACGCCATCTGATTGCTGTCTTTATATTTTAATTCATAGTAACTATGTGGAGTAAAAAAGAAAGCGGTCATACGAATATGTGCAACGTGAATTTACATGTACTGTATAACGGAACGTGATGGGAGTCAGCATTCTGCATGATTTGCAATGTCAAGTCGAGCAACTCTAGTCTCACACTGGCAAAAATAAAGGAACACTTCCTTAAGCTGCATGGAAAACAAAAGAAACAGACTTTGCTGTGAAAATAACATAATAGTATCACTTTCCAAGGTGAAACCACGCATACCTGAACTGGTCTCTCAATAACAACAGCAGAAGTCAAGCTGATTTGCAAGTAGGTGATTTCATGTGAGTTCATGCACTGTCTTGGTTTTGTTCTTTGAAAAAGGTGACATTAATGCACAATTCATTAAATACACCAGTAAAACATATACTTTGTCTTAAATTTGAATTTATTTATTTTTTTACAAAAGAAGGGTTCAGTGAGTGAGCATACGAAACCGGCAGGTTTCGGTACCTCCAACAAGGTTAAAAACCACTGGTCTAGAGACAGTGTCACTGAGGAAAAGACAGGAGGCAGAGCTGGAGGTTGCAGAGATGAAGATGCTGAGGTTCTCTCTGGGAGTGACCAGGAAGGATAGGATCAGGAATGAGTACATCAGAGGGACAGCACATGTTAGAGGTTTTGGAGATAAAGTCAGAGAGGCTGGACTGAGATGGTTTGGACATGTCCAGAGGAGAGATAGTGAATGTACTGATAGCAGGATGCTGAGTTTTGAACTGCCAGGCAGGAGGCCTAGAGGAAGACCAAAGAGGAGGTTTATGGATGTAGTGAAAGAGGACATGAAGGGAAAGGAAAAACCGAAAGGAGAAGAAGAAGATCTCCTTTGCATAGGATAGTTGTATCATTGTGAAAAGTATCATTTTTAGGACCTTTGAAACCTTATACAAATCATTTATGCAAAGTATAAACAATTTTGGACCCAAAACTGACCCCTGTGGTACCCCACACACGATGTCTAATGTTTTTGATGTCCTCCCTCCCAATGTGACATATTGTGATCTCTTATGTAAGTAGCTCTTTATCCATTCTAGTACTGTACCCCTAAATCCGAATTTTTCCAATTTCTCAATTAGAATTTCATGGTCAATTGTGTCAAAAGCTTTTCTAAGGTTGATAAAGATTCCCAGGGAGTAAAAAGTCTGCTGTCATCATAAATGGCCTCTCTCATATTTTATTTTGTTTGTGTGGCCTTGCTATAAAAACCTTGATTGCATGGTGAACAGACTGCATGGAAAAAAAGGGAACTGTGCAATCAAAACTTTCTGTCAGGGTCTTACTAATCCATCAAAATCAGATGCACTGTATAATTATACTTTTCTTCATTATCTAACAACAGACACAGGCAGGCTCCGAGTTTTCATTCATTTCTGTGCAGAGTTTTTTATGTTCTCCTGGTTTCTGTGTGGGTTCTCTCCAGATTCTCCTGCTGGCATCCACTTCCCAAAACATGCAGCTTGGGTGAATTGGTCAAACCAAATCGTCCATAGGCGTGACTGACTTGTCTACAAGAAGATAAATGGACAGATGGATATTAAGGCTTATTTAGCTGTAATACATTTGAAGGTGTGTGCATAATGTTACTGTAGTTTTTTCTGGGATTAAATTTGAATCATTCAAATGTTATTGATATATCACTAGTTAATCCATTTAATCTAATTAATTAATATTTGGGGTTCAAGTTATCTTAATACCTTAACACTGCTGGAATACAAAATTCTGGAGGAACTGAACTACACCTTGCCCTCTAATTACTGCACAGGATGAAGCTTGCATATACTCATAGAATAGAGGCTATAGTTAAATAAGCTAATTTCTTTATTCTCTCAGCCTCTCGTGAGTAGCTGCATGCACCCTCCTGTTTGGTGATGTTATTCATTATACAGAAAATCATTTATTAAAATGTTAACAGCAAAATGGATTTAAAAATATTTAGATTTTTTTTCCAGAGGTATTTTGCCACTGTGGATACAGCAATATCAGTGCCATCAGGTCCTATGATACCCATGATCCAAAGTTTGGCACCTAAAACCATAATGTCCTGGTCTGGATAAACAAGACCGTGGGCAGCAGGAAAAAATGTGTATTATTGATTTTGTGATGACATGTCTGTTTCACAAATGTACAGGATATATTGGTAAATGGGGAGAGATTAAGTGAAGTGGAGTCAGTGTGCATGAGGGAGAGACTTCGTCACCATGGTAAAACTGTGTAATCCGCCCATCCCCCTTCACAGCGCTACCCCACTCAGCTGCAGTCTCACACACTTATAAGGAGAGGCAGTTAACTGGTTTAGCATGGTGGTTAACCCCTACGTTATCACTGCAGTATCACAAGCCTGCATTTTTCACATGGAGTGAAAGCAAATCACAAGTGTCACGCTAGTAGTGCACGTAACATTTTGAGTCTAGTTCTTAGTTATAGTTCACCTGCAGATGACGCCTGGTGCTCACTGTTTGCATTGGAGGGTAGGAGCCTCCATATTTCAGTTCTCATGTCCCCACGCTAATATAATCTAATAGAGGGAAAAAATCCTCTTCGTCTGTTATTTTTGCAACTCCTTTATTTCTTTGTAACTTTACAATGGAGCAATGGATCATCCACCCACCTGAAGAAATTATTTTCTCCTACATTTCACTGCACCTCTTCCAATCCTTACAAGCCATACATTGCATTTTAAAACAAAAGTTGTTTTACTGGTGAGAAATGATTATTATTACATATGTGAATTATTTTGACATATGCTATCATTTTACTGCATCAAATATCAGAACACCCTTTGGAGGATACAGAATTAAACTTCAACTCCACATATGACCTTTTAGACTTGTTGAACACAAGACAAAGATTAATATAAGGGTCTGCCTGAGCCTCTGTTTCTCTCTTCATGGAAAGAAGTAAATATTGTTTCTCCAGTGGTGGGATCAAGGAGGAATTTCACACATTCATCTGACCCAGCCTGCTCAATTTGCACATCTCTACCTTCTATTCTTTCAGAAACCATTTAGCACATCTGAAGTTAGTCCTTCTGCATTTGAAGATGTCCTGAGTGGATCATCTTGTTGTTCCAATGGAAGTAGTAGCTCTTCACGTGTTTGGGAGGTCAAAGAGGTGGTGGGGGCTGGGAATGGAAGCAGAGGGGAAAATCACATGTTCTCAGGAATGTTAGTCTCTGTTGTGGGTGAGCAGTGGGAAATGCAGGGCCAGCAGCATGAAAATGGTGCAGTAGATGGGGAAGACAAAAATGTTTCAAGACTGGTGTTGCATAAAACAGAGCAAACAATATTGCTGCAGATTTTTTATAGTAACATATATATTATTTTGCTTATCTTATGCTTATTTATGCCTTTTTTATTTTTATATTTTATGGTGTGTCCACTTTTTATATTTTATATCATGAATGGTGTCGGGTACTTTTTTCTGTGTGCTTTTGATATGTTTCTTTGTGTGCTTTCTTGTGTGCTTACTGTGCTGTGTGTAGTGTAACGGAGATGACAATTTCCCTGGCGGAACCTCCTTGAGGGATTAATAAAGTTACCTACCTACCTAACTGCCTACTTACCTACCTATTATGCTATAGTTGAAATGTTTGACCTGAATTTTTGAACTGAATTATTGAGAATTTTTGAGCATCAAAGCTGATGTTAATATTTTTGTTGACTGCAAAATTGTCTACAACAACTCTATAAACCATGATATAATAATAATAATAATAATAATAATAATAATAATAATAATAATAATAATAATAATAATAATAATAATAATAATAATAACAATACAATTTATTTATGAATGCCTTTCAAAATACTCAGTTTCACCTTACAGCAAACAAATCCCCAACATTTAGTAGTAATGTACAGTAACTATGACATTAAAAACGCTGATTATAGTTTTTTTTCCATATGTTCTACATAAATTGCACCTTGAAGCTGTTGAATGTCACAGTTTGGAAAATTTTGAGTACATGAAGTGAATGCCATAAGTGTCTAATGTGTATAGGATCTGCAAATACATGGTCAATCCTGCCGTCATTGACTGCTTTCATGTACTTATTAAAGCTGATCTGATAATCTGCAGTTTCTTGAGCTTCAGCTCACATGGAATGAGAGATGCAGCTCTGTGATCTCCATACAGAAGTAGTTTACTGTTGCCTCTGGGTTATTGAATTCCCTCCAGTCACCACAGGAAGAAAATCCTAATTGACAATTTCACACTGGCTCCTTTCCTCCCCGTTCTGCATTTCCTATCATTAGTCAGTGATGGGTCCTAACTGTATTCTATCTCTTTATTAAAATTACTTACACATTTCCTCCTGTTCCCCCTATCACCAGCGCTTGCTTACCACTGTGCTTGGAGTGCCCTTGTGAGGTTAGTCTTTGAGGAGTGTGCTGGATTGCTTGTGTAATTGTCTGTTGCATAACTGAATGAATTAGGCAGTAGATATGTTTAAAATGAGGGCACGGATTGGTGGTGGCAAAGAATACTGTGTTCTAGCTTTTTGCCTGACAGAATGAAGAGGGAGGAGAGTGTCCATGCATCCCTGTTTGTGTGTGTGTGTGTGTGTGTGTGTGTGTGTGTGTGTGTGTGCACGCTCAACAACAGCAGCGAAAGGTGGGAAGGGAGAGACAGACAAAGCTGTTTTGCAGCAGAGGAATAGATGCGTAGGTATGGTGTAACAGCATGAGTCATCACAACTTAACTGATGGACATGTGGCCTGGATCCGAACAGACTCCCTTCCTGTGAAACTACTGTATGTCTAAAAAATTTATTCTAAGTAGTGATCCCAAATAGCAGTCATTATGTAGCTTCCATCTTTAGTTCCAGCTCATTGCAGCCAGAGATCACGTGTACCTCACTATGTGGGCCGTACTGTAAATTCTCCTCCTGGAATGTGATTTTTTTTTTCTTCAGTTATACAGTTTGCTGCTTCATGAGTTTTTTTCCCCATCTTGGCCATTAGCTATCTGCTTTAACTTATTCAAGGGGTGGCAGTAACTCAAGTCTGCACAGGACTTGGCTTGGGTAACAGGGTAGCAGGTCCAAGACCAGCACAGACCGTAGAATTGAATGTATTCTCCTGTGAATTGTTGAGGTGACCTTGAGCTGCATGTGTGTCTGTGTGTGTGAGTGTAAAAAGATCTGTGGGATAACATCAAGAATTGTTGTTGTTCCTCTTCTTCGAACAGATTTTCCAGATAAGAATCGGCATTATCTGAGCTACATATCTGTGGCAGTGCCAAGTCTTACTCTGCTACCATCATGTGACCCAGTTCATGCTGAACCTCCCTCCAAATATATGATTTAATCATTAAGCTCTGGACCTGGGCCTATTTGCCCATAGATATGGAACATTCTTGGAGGGGTTCATGCATGGGTTTTATTTTCAGTTTGTTCATTCATTCATTCATTCATTCATTCATTCATTCATTCATTCATTCATTCATTCATTCATTCATTCATTCATTCAATATTACTTTTCATGATATTTAAATAAAGATCCCCTCACCAAGTGTTGAAGGAAGTGATATGTTTTCCAGAATCTACCTCAATCAACTACCCTTTTCCACTTGATCCACTTGTCCTCAAAATTGAATCAGATTTTTTTTTTTAAATGATTCGATTGATCCTGTTGTTAAATCATTTGGATTGAAGCCTGTTGTACAAAAGTCCAGGTCTGGATAAAAATGTTGAGACTAGTTAAACAAAAATTGTCAATTACAAAGTATTAAGATGCTAATAGCTAAAGTATTCCCTCCCAGGACAAACACCTTTGAAGAGTTTAAAACATGCAAAATTTTCAGGCGTGAATTCACTGCTGGGATTTTTTTGTACTTCATTGTATTCTCAGTAGAAGCCAAAAAATTAAAGTTTCAATGAATTTAAATGTGGCGGCACGGTGGCGCAGTGGGTAGCGCTGTCGCCTCACAACATGGCGGACCCGGGTTCGAGTCCCGCTCTGTGCGGAGTTTGCATGCTCTCCCCGTGTCTGCGTGGGTTCTCTCCGGGTTCTCCGGCTCCCTCCCACCTCCAAAAGCATGTGCTTTAGGTTGATTGGCCAGTCCCAAATTGACCGTAGGAGTGTGTGTGAGTGGTTGTTTGTCTCTGTGTGGCTCCGCGGTACACTGGCGTCGTGCCCGGAGTGTCCCCCGCCTCACGCCCTGCTCCCCCGCAACCCGCGTCAGCGGATTAAGCGGGTTAAGATAATGACTGACTGACTGAATTTAAATGTCAACATAACTCAGTCCTTGAATGGAATGTGGTTTCATGCTCACCTCTCCTATTACCCTGACCTGCAGTGAAAACATGTGTGCACACTGTTTAGTCTCAGAACTTTACACAATGTCCTTTATTTGCTCTAAGCTTTTGGTGCTTGAAGGTGGGTGTGCAAGGAATAGGTGAGGCTGAAGCTTAAAAGTCCTGCGGTTGCTGAGGACTTTTTTTTGTGGCTTTATGGCCAAGTACAGCTTCCAAATTTCGAAATTAAACATAAATGTTCATGCACATTTTGAAACATTTCCAAGTGGTTTTATTGTTGGTGCAGGTGGTGCAAAGATGACCGGATCGCTTTCAATTTTCCTCAGAGTAGGAAAACATTTTATTCATTCATTTATTCTAAAAGAGAGACAAAAATTGTGCTTTTCCCTCATTTTAGTGTGAGATACCACATCTGGCTGCTGACAAAAAAACAAATAAAAGAAAACATCACTGTCGTTATTCCTTCATCCTCACACTGAACAATTAACATACTGTATAGCAAGCATACAAGTTGTCAATTGTCCTTGTAAAGCTTACAGTCATCTTCTAAGTTTATATTCAATGTGCATCTGACTACATCGATATAGCACAGAAGCTGCATCACAACATTGAACATTTCCCTTTTGCCTCTCACTTCTCTCCCTTTCAATAATGAGCCCATTAGCAATTATTGGATCAGGCAACACAGCATGACAACACCAGTTAGGATGGAAACACAGCATAGCCTCTCACTGGTTTGTATTTGTTTTAATTGGATAGTAAATGTTTAGCGTTTAGAATGCCTGGAACAACTGTGTCAGGTACATCACATGACACATTTGCCATATGGATGCAGCATAAAGAACACAGAATCATGTTTATATAAGATTAGAAATATTTACAGGACTCTGCAGTGCACCACGTCACGCTCGGAGTGTCGCCTGTCTCTCGTCCGTAATTCAGCTGGGATCTGAGCCAGCAAACCCTGTGACCCGCTAAAGCGTAAGTGTAAGAAGAGATAATCAGCCATCCATAAAAATATTTATAGGTGGCTGATGTCATTTGTTCATTGGCCTCTGCAACTTCATTAAACTCAGAACACACTCAGTACACACTGAGTTCAATGTATGAACTGGTTGAAAACTTTCAATGTCTGAGTTTGTTGATTACATATTCTAATGAGAGAGATGTTTGTTGATTCTGTGGGACGGGAATTTCACAAGCCTATTGGCTTCTACCCGTCTGCCCTTTTTTTTTCGGATGTTGTTGTTGATGTTGTAAATGTCACAAAGGTGTAAAGGCTGTTATATTACCATGTACAAAAAAACCCCAAAACTTAATAATGATAATATATAAAGTTATACATAATATTTTAATAAGTATGTTTTCTGTTTCTGTTTTCTGGGTGGCACAGTGGCGCAGTGGGTAGCGCTGTCACCGCACAGCAAGGCGATTCCGTGTTTGAGTCCCGTTCTCTGCGGAGATTGCATGTTCTCCCCCGTGTCTGTGTGGGTTCTCTCCGGGTTCTTCGGCTTCGACCCAATGGATCATTTAGATCATGGAAACTGACAAGAATATAGGGAAGAGGGGACATCATGGCAATCAGTTGGTGCCCAGGCTACATGGTTTAAAAATTAACCAGGTAGCTCATCAACTTCAACTTGAGGCTACATTGAGAGCCTAGTCAAGTCAATTTGCTAGAACTCTGCTTCAATGAACACAATGGACTAAAGGTCTTTTACTTGTTCAGGAAACGTTTGAAACAATAAAAATTATAATCCTAATGTGTAATTTACCCAAATCTCAACGTGGAGGAAAACTTTCATATTTAAACATTTTCTTTCTTTTACACTTCCAGTCAAGATGAGTTTTACTGCATCCAACATGTATGTCAAGACGAAGAGGCTGTCTGATCAAGTATTCAGGTTCAATTTATGTCAAACCATCTTTTCACACTACTTTGAAATAGTGGATTTAACATTGCAATAATGAAGGCTACAGTTTGCTTTATGACTTGGTTGCAGTCATATATAAAAAGAACTCTTTCCACAAGCCCCTGACAGGTTTATCTTCTCCTTGTTACTCTAAAGTACTCCAGAAGGTAACCTACAGTTGTATCAAATCATTAACTGTTGATGTAGAGCTGATTTCAGAATGTGCATGAAATTTTATTTTGTTGAAAATTTAGGATTTCACTTGAAAATAGCAATGTCTAAATACGTTCGAGTGCCAGTAAATACAATGTGTGGCACAGCAGTTATTGGTTGATCAACTGGAAATCAATTGTAGACATCATTCTGGACAGCACGGATGAATTAAGCTTTTATTCTTTAAAAGGTTGTGTGTAATTAAAGAAGCAAAACAAGTGTTTATTCATAAGAAAATGTTTACTGAGGAGCACCTCATATTTAGTTGAATAATGCAGCACTTTAAAAAGTGCATCAGGAGTTGCTATGAAAGGGGTTTAGTCACAATCTCTGTTGTTGGGGTTATCAGGAGAGAGGTGGGCTTCACCTTCCTAAATCCTACACTGATTGCAAAGCCATGGGGGGAAGTGAATAAGTGCTCTCCACTGTCTAATCAGGACCAAGCATGGGTTTTTGCCATTCACCCTGACTAGTGGAGAGGCAGAGCATAATGAATAAGGGAGTTGTTACTGAAGTCTGATTGCTCCAAAAACACCTCACAGCATAATTAAATCCTGTTAAAATGAGACGACAGCTTCCATATATCACCAGATGTAGAAGTGCTGGTTTGAGTCATCTGTGCTACTGCTGGCTGCTCGGTTGGGGAAAGAACAGTGATGATGCTGCTGTTCCAGATAGTGAATGAGCCCCGGGGCTCATGCAGTGACCTCAATGGAGACGGCTGAGAGTCAGGAATGTAGAGAATGTTTCATTTCCACAGCGGCACTAGAGACAAACATCTGCCAGAGGAAGAGAGGGTGTGAATGAAAATGCTAGATTAGACTGCGAGGTGATATGAAAGCTCACATGGATTTGGATTGAGTCTGTCTTACATCCAGTTATACTTGGACTACAAACATTGCAGTTAAAATGCTCAGACATTATTTCAAAAACAACTAATTTCCACTCACATACACACAGTATATGTTTTTTTTTTTTTAATGGAGAAAACAGTTGAAGTATCAGATACTCTTGGTGGCCAATAAAACAAATTATCATAAAGTCAAGCTTTCCAGATTTTCGCGTGTTGATGCTTTGGGTTGGTAATGTACGACACCAGAGTTCTCCAGAAATTTGGTTGTGATCCGTAAATACAATTTCAAACATTTTCTTGGAAATTGTGTCTGAGAGCCTGATCTGTTTCCTGATCAGGCTCAAATGTGGGAGCTTCGTTTGCTTGCCTGTTATTTTTAATAAGGGATTAAAACCTTGCTGTGTTGATAATATAAACAGTGAAAAGATTGTGGTACTCATTGGTGGACACATTTACACAGTATTTATTTAAAAGTTGTTCCAAAAAAACGATGACACTCAGAAATAATCTGAAATCAACGATAAAATATCCTCGATATCCATAAAAATGAAAGCTGTAGCAGTATCTTATTTTCAAAATGAAAGGCCAGTATTAATCTGATGTATCAGTCAAATCCAACTGTGTTTTCAGTCCGTCTTGTTTTTGTACGGAGGCAGAGACAAGTTGTCTCTCCCAACATGATCCTGGGGAACAAAACGTCTTCCACTAACTCAGAACACACACAGCTTGCTGATAAGGCTTTGGGTGTGTGTGTGTAAAAACACTCATTACTCCGCTCTATTACTCCTCCAGCCCAAAACAAATTCCTGTAAATCCTGTGTCATCAGAACAGTTAAACAAGTACACAGCATGAATGCAGCAGAGCAAAAACACATTCACACGGTTCAACAAAGTGTCATCTTTTAGACTCACTTATTTTCATTCACGTATGTTTTGTAACTGCATAAATCCTCGGCACATCTTTTATTCATAGTTTGTTTCTATTACTGTATGTCAATCCAATTTATTTTATTTGTGCATTCCTTTAAACAACGATCCAAATTACGCAACACTGACACATTATCACCTGGTGATACAATTATCCATAACAGACATGGGGCATCACGTACAGTGCGCCCTCGCGCAGTCGCGCATCAACACTTGCGACTTCACTTCAGTCGCAGTCACGTGATATCGTATGCACATCCTATTGGTTGACGCCATCTGGAAGTGCGCTACGTTAACCGTGAGTCTCGGACTTCCGTGATACACAAAAATACTTTAAACAGTCGATAAGAGTGTGGGGAAAAGGTAATACAAATAGAAGGTTGTTTAATATCAGTATGGGGAAGGTTCATAAAATAATAAGATAAATAGTTTGTCGCCATATCACAAAATTTGTTATTTGCGTGTGGTTCCTGGAACGCATTAATTGCAAGGAACGAGGGTGCAACATATTTTTGCCGATTGATAAATGTGAGGGCCACATTCAAACTCTTATGTAGTCCAATAACTCCTGAGTAAAACATTTAGTTGCTAAATGCTTTTAGACAGCCTGTGGGTCTGTTGCACCTTTATTGCACATTGCTGCTACTGAAGCGTAATATCGGTTCATTGTTGTTCTGCCTCTCAGCCAGCATTGGAAAAGGAAGCCACTGTGTATATGGAGCAAGGAGTCAAGAAGCAGACACATTGCTTGGCACTTAAATAACAAACAACCTAAAATAAATCTTGTCAGTAAAGGAAGCAGTCTCATAGACTGACTTCTCAAAACTAACTATCTACTTATCTATATATGTCACAAAAGGCGAAGTGAATTTGTAATTTGTAAAACTCGTTCCTTTAATCAATCATCAATTTAAGGTAATGGAGGGGGGACAGCTTCCACGGTACTGAGAAAATTAATACCCCGAACACAATGACAGTTAAACAATAATCAGACCTGCAGCCGCCAGTGAACCAGTGAAAGGAAATATCATCACAATGCATTTCTGATTCCGTGCCCTCCCAGGTTTATCGTCCCATTATTACCCATTTTACTTTCACACAAGTCTTTATTTGGTTTCCACAGCTAAGCAGTGGAAAATGAGGATTCTGGTTGCTTACTGTCCAACCTGATACCCTTATGTTACTCATATTTTCATTCAACTCCAGGTTGTACTTTAACACCAAACTATAGATTCGTTACACCTTAACCACTGCACAGCATTCTTGCAGCATTCTCTGGCTTGAACTAATGAGAGAGTATCTTGACACAAAAATCACTTTCTTTTTGAATTTAGTAGGCTTCATTAGTCCTCATTGAAACAGCTGCCTCTCTTTAAACAAAACTGGGTCATATTATCACGAATGTGTCAAACTGTCAAACTGTCAAATTCTCCATGGCCTCAAGTAGACTCAAGCAACAACCATTCAGTTTTGTTGTAAAGAGTACCAAGGAAGAAAATTCAGAGAATTCAAAGCATTCAAGTCAATTCAAATACATTTTATTTTTTAAATATGCCACATCTTTTGACACATTTCATATAGACTGCAGTCTTGAATTAACAAAGATCTGACATTCCTACGTGAGCAAGCACTTGGCAGCCTCAGAGCATGCTTTAAGTGGGCAACCATCTGCCTTAACTGGTTGGGTAAAAAAACTGGGGAAAGTGGGTGGGTGGAGAGGAATCCCCTTCTTATGTGAAGATCATTCAGCACGAACAAAATATATCTTTGTCACTTTTGTCAATTTACACAGAACAAAGAATATTAAGGTGGTAGAATTCAGCAGCAACACATGATACATAACATCAAACACAACTAGAACCAAAGCAGTCACAGACTGCAACATCCCTGAATTCAAAATTTTACCCTGACCTACTTGTCTCGGTCGAAGATCAAAGCTAGTGCTCTGACCTATTGTCATTGATCAAAGCACTATCTTTGATCTATGGTCTTACCCACACTGGCCTTCTCCCTCATCTTTATATCCTATCTGGTTCCTGAGTGTACAAAAGTTGGAATTTGAGCGTGAACTACCTTTCTCAAGGTCAGGGTCATCATCTCATCATCTTTCATCCCCTTTGCCGCCCGAGTAATGTGCTTTTAGTTTCATCTTTCTATCTGCAACGATTGCGAAGATATTTGGTGGACAATAAAACAAACAAACAAACGAACGAATGAACAAACTAACGAATGAACGGACAAAGTGGGATGTAATTATGAAAACAAACATATTATGAAAACATTATGAATGAGCTGGTCACTCTAAAATGCCCATGGTGTTAATGTGAAAATCAATGGGTGTCTTTCTATAGCCATGATTTCATAATATGGTATTGTTTCATAATATGGTAATGACTCTACTCAGATCAACTCAACTATCAAGAACTTTTCTAGAAGCCACTTACCTTTTAAATGATTGCACCTCCTCAGCATAGCTAGTTGTCATAGCAACGGCAAGCCACATTGCCACAAAATAATTTTTAAAAGGACATACTGTACCTCTCTTGTGATCTTATCGCCGGCTACCAAGTACAGCAACATCTGCACCTCTTCAAAAAATCAGACTTCATACCAAACATATGAAAAGAATAAATAGCTACCTTGTTCTGTGGAGCTAACGCTACACTGCTAACGTGGAGAGCTCCAATTAAACTATAGCCGCCTGATGCTCGCCGAGCTTTTGCTGCAACACAAGACACGGTGACGTCACGTATGCTAGCGCATATTCCTTCTAGATTACTTTACTACCTGAACAGTGATTTCTACATTTTACGTGAATGAATGAATGATGAATGAATAAATAAATATATAAACTTTATGACCATAAAGAAATAAACACATGAACAAATATCCAACTGTGAAGCGTGTTTATCAACGAGTCTTCGACGTGGAGCTGTAATACGTCAAAAAATAGCCGGTGTTAACTCCGTCCATTAGTGTGTACATGTAGACACGGGTCACACACACTGATGTCACAGCAGTTTTCGTCGCAGGGAGACGCACCCGGATAAAAAAAAATTTCGGTTACAGCGTCCACACGACAATGCAGAACCAGCATTTTCAAAAAACTTCACTTTTGCCAGCGTTTTCGTCCGGGATATCTGTGTTGTCGTGTGGACGAAAGGCGTAACCGCAACAAAAAGCCTCACTGCCCGATGCCTTACGCCATATTGTTCACGCGATTCCTTCTGGCAGATGCGTTGTGATTGGTTGAGCGCAGTGTTTGGTTGGGCGTTTGATTGACAGGTAGTGGGTGGAGTTAAAAACAGGGTGACAGGGTGAGGTTTTCAAGTGAGCTTATTCAAATATATAGGTGGGGAGATTGTTCTGAAGCCATTATTCCTCCATGGATAAGTACTGTAGTTGTGTTGGGGCTTATTGTTGTGGTAGCAGTCATATGGGGATTTTTGGCAGCAATGACTGCATATGTGAAGGTAACAATAATACTGTCAGGCTGTCCTGAAAATCTTTAAACCATTCTCTGTAGATTCTGTTTTGAAAGCTTCTTGGGGAGTTGCTATCTGGAGATTGTCATACACACCTGTGCCTTGTGGCTTTCTGCAAGATTTTAGGACTTAATTTGTCATGTGAAGTGGATGCTGTTCTACCATGCGTCCCAGTTTCTGTGCGAGATAATGTGGAGAAACAGGGGAGCTGATAAATGTCAATGATACAGCAGTGATCAAATTCACCTTCAGGCAGGTTCTCTGAAGCGTAATTCGTCCACTGCTTTGGGATGACCTTTATGATGACATGTACATTATGGAGACGACCAGCCAGCTTTTCTGTCTGTAACTGAAATTTTTGTTTTATTAAATATTTACTCGTGTGGTTATTGTGAATAAAGAAAATTATTAGCGGTCATGATTTACCCCCTTTGATTTATCGCTTCATCACTACTTGCCATAATGCCATAATCTGAAATGAATCATTAACATGCTATTTTCTCCTCTCTGCAACCGTTTCCTCTCCCCTTCTCCCTCCCTTTCTGTCAATTTGTGCCGGTGATCAGACATAATTGGTTTTGATCCAGGGTTAGTCGATGGCTCTACTCTGCTGTGCAGGGAGAAGTTAGATTGTTGGAATGCTGACTGAGAGTAAGTTGCAATTAGGTCCAGAGCTCTGCTGTGCAGTCGTGTAATGAATATATAACACACAGCCAAACACACATTACTCACTATATATACTATATTTGCACCACTCCACAAATTATATTTCTCTGCCTACTCACAATCACTTTTTTTCTTTTCACTCATTTATTGTGTGATGTTTACAACACCAGTCAAGCTCAAGAGGCATTTCCCTCATTCATAAAACAATCAGTGTAGGGCAACATTAACAATAATGTAAACACACATGCTGACTATCCTTAGAGAGAATTTCCACATGAGTGTAGAATTAGCTGTAAGTCTATCGCTACTCACTCACTCACTCACTCACTCACTCACTCACTCACTCACTCACTCACTCACTCACTCACTCACTCACTCACTCACTCACTCACTCACTCACTCACTCACTCACTCACTTGCATGTTTACAGCTATGTACATATTCTTAATCAATTCACTCTTCAAATAAGTGTGGAATTATTTACTGCTGCCTACACAAACCTATTCTGATCTTTGATGTGACAACAGAAAATTGTGTGTTTGTAAGTGCTCTTGTCATTGTTTCTCTCATTCATCACATGCCCACATATAATGAAATCCAAAAACACACAGGTTCACATTTAGGAACTCAAAAAAAAATAAATAAATAAAAAAATAAAAATAATCCCAGGTCCCCATGGGAGCAGATGTCACTGGCACAAACAAGCGACAGATTGCCTCTGCCCACGGCCAGGCTGAAGGTGCTCTGCAAAGCAGAGGGAGGTCATTACTGCTGGCCCTCCTGCACAGGAGGAAACATAGATGGGGAGTGAAGAGGCTGTCGGTACTCAGAACAGCACTCACACAGTCTTCTCTCCTGGATATTTCCTTCTGCTAAAAGGCAGCAGGTCACCATTGAGCTGAAACCACTAACCAAGGTTCTTTTTTTGTGTGTTTTGTTTGCAACCTGCAGCAGATTGACTGCATGCCATTTAGCAGCTGAGGCATGAAATAAAATGGACAGAGAGCTCCAGGGGGAGATTTTGTAAAACTGAAGAAAAGATGACCAACTTGATCCTTGCACTAAATGCATCAGACGTTCTTGGCGACCAAACCAGCTCATGCTGATTTTGTGCAGGTCATGGTGCAAAAACAAGATTGATTGCCAGGTTAATGCAATAATGATGAAGCAGGAGGAGCAGGTGGTTCACATTTATATTTGTGAAGGTATGAACACATGAACTCAGACAGTTGCTCTAACAATGTACAAGACTATAAATGGCAGCAGTTATTTTTTATTCTTCGGTATGCCAAAAAGCCATCAACTTTGTGGTTACCACATTTAAAAGCCAAAGTCTATTTGAATGACTACAGGCTCATGACACTTCATGGTTTCTATAAGACACCCCATTTAACAAAGTCAAACATGTTGCCATGGAAATGCATGAAATTAAAATGACAGAAGTTCTACTAAATTAAAATAGACATTCAGACATACTTATTTGGCAATTAGTAAAGCAAGAGTAAGACATCTTCAACATGGAACATTAAACATACCCTCTTTTGATGCCTGTCAAATGCCAGATTGTTACCTTGGAAACAGAGGATAAACATACAAACACTAATTATAATAATTTGCATTTAAAATATATATCTAACATTACTCTTGCATGTACAATTTGTCAAAAAAAGAACACACAATTTCCAAAATACTTTTCAAAAATGAGACACTTTCTCTTCTCAAGAATAGTAGGTTATTGTTATTGACTCTTTATTATAGCTAAAGCCACTCTTCCAACATAGAGTTCATTCATACATGATGAAACGATGTGAATTATCTCATCTTCTGCCATTTGTCTGACATATGGGTCTGGGAATTGCTGAAGCATATCCCAGCTGAGTATGGGTGAGAGGCAGGGTACACCCTGGATGAGACGCCAGCTCATTACGAGGCCACATAAAAGACAAACACACAGTCACATCTCCAGATAATTTGGTGAGACAAATTAACCAAAGCTGCATGTTTTTGAAGGTGGGAGGAAGCTGGAAAGCCAAGAGAGAGACCCACACAGACATAGGGAAAACATACAAACTCTGCACAGAAACAAATCAAACCCAGAACCTTCTTGCTGTGAGGTGACGGTGCTACCCACTGCACCACTGTGCCTGGACTCAGGATAAACACTCAAAATTACCCAGGGGTTGATATTTTTTCCCTAATCAAGAAAAATATTTGAAAACAACATAAGGCACCAGTCCTGTAATTGTTTCATGTGTTAGCCCAGGTTCAAGAGAAAGCATCTAATAGTTGTTGAATTATGCTCCATGAAGATGGATGGATGGACTGAGCTAGGATTTTGAACACTACATAACAAAAAACTGTAAATAATAATAAGTTTATAATACTATATTATAAACTTATGGGAATGATTGATTCAAGGTAGTACGGTAAATGCTATTTAAACAAATTAACAAATCTGAAATTAAATTATAGATTATTATATAAATTAATAAATCCCACTAAAAATGTCAAGCTATTTATTTTCCTTCAAATCAGGTAAATGTTGTTGACTCAATGAGGATGTGCAGCAACTATCACTGCAGAGTTCTGGTTTGGAAAGTGAGGAAACTGATTACCTTGTACCACCAGCCTCAAGAGACAGATGATGCTTTGGAGAGGTTAGTCTGATGAATGCTACTGCTAGCATACTAATGCTAACATTCATTAAGTATGAAAAGTATGAAAAATACCTTTTCCTTTTCATCACTTGAACAAAGGGATGTCAAATACCTTCATCTAATGTATTAAACTTGCTGAGTTAATAAGCAAGCCCAAATTATTATCAAAGATGTTCGCATTACATTTTCTGAACGGGCACAGTGGAACGATTTATTAGAGTGAGGAAAACAAAAAGTGCCACGCATTAGTTAATGTTTTCTGGAATAGTAAAATCAATGTATTTACATAAATCGCTGTCTTCCAATATAAATTTAGTGATAGAGCAGTAATGGTTCAAATGGCTGCTGAATGCTGGAAGAATACCTGTTGAACTGGGTTATGTCTCTTTGATTCTTCCAGTTTCATCTCATCTCATCACCTCCTTGCTGTTGTTGTTTGTGGAGCCCGAAATGTTCTTGAAACTACCAAATTTAACACAAAGAGCTGCACTATGTCTTATTTTAGCAATGCAAAAGTGCATTTGAGATGATCAAACACTGGCTAAATGGATGAACTGAAACCATTCCTTAACCCTGTGTATGTCCAATTTATGGCAGAAGCAGCATGGTGTTTACACTATAGTAAATATATTTTATAAATATATAAATATATTGTAGTGACTGAGAAAACAAACAATAAACACACTGGTACCATTTTCCTCTCTGTTACACTAACTCTCTCTCTCATACACACACACGCACGCACGCACTCACGCACGCACACACATGCACACACACACACACACACACACACGCACACACACACACACACACATACACACACATATATTCACAGGATGGTAGTCCCAGGCCCAGATGGTGCTCCTTACCCACCAATGACAATGTTACATATGTGGACTGAGCCCAGTAAACAGAGGACTGCATGCCTGCTTCACAGAACCACATTGGTACATGGGATGCTTTCTGTGATAACAGGGATAGGGAGGGGGGGGGGTATGATGGTTGAGCCTGAGGAGACAGACGAGTACAGCTTTAAATAGCTCTAATCCCACCCCTATCCTTACACATGCATCCGACTACTTTCCCGCCACTGGGTCTCTGACAGAGCTCGGCGAGGTATTAGGCGAACGCGGCTCTTCCCTGCTCTGCTCTGGAGGCTGCGTGGGTGGGGAGCCGCATCTGGACGTGTGTCTGTCCACCCACATGCACAGCTGTGTGTCTGCAACGGGGAGAGGGCTTTAAGTGTGATGTGAATGTTGAGACAATCTGAGTGGCTGGATTTTAAACGTGAAGGACAAATCACAGGGTTTGGTTGGAACAAGGATATGTTAATGACCTTGGTCAGAAATAAATGAGAAGTGAAGTGACTGTGGTCTAGATGGTTTCCCTGGTTTTATACAGATGTAAAAAACTAAAAAAAACAGAAATTTGAGGTCACCGAGGAGCCGTGTACTGCTTGCGTGCAGCTAAACAAATATATATTCTGTTCCTGTATGGCACATTAATATTCTATACACCACAACCTACACAATAACATTGACATGGGCCACTGGTTCAATGCCATACAAATCGGTATTTGCTCATCCAGGTCCCCATTTCCCCACCTGCCTCCACCTGTCCATCACCACGACACCATACCTGTCTGCCATCCTCCCTTCATATCTTCTTCTTTCTTTCATTGCCTCCCTCAGAGGTGGCCATCTCCTCTTCACATTGTCTCTTTAACAAAAGAGAACACTTGAGACTGAGATGTGTGATTGTGTGTCCTTGCATGTGACAATGATGCTTCATGTCCTTCCGACTGGCTGCTGAGGTATAATGGCTCACGTGTAAATAGTTAGCGCACTGCCTCTTTAAGTCAAGAGTGTGACAGCTTGCAGCTATGCTCGATACTTGCCCCCTGCCACCTCTGCAACACAGTGCTGTACACACACACACACACACACACACACACACACACACACACACACACACACACACACACACACACACACACACACACACACACACACACACACGACGGCACGACGGCACGATACAGCTCACCATGAGTGCACTTTGTTACCCAACAAAATCATTTGCAGCAATTTTGTGGAACAATTTTCATGTTATTTTTATTTTTTGTACAAATTTGAGTCAAATAAATAATCTTCAATGATACCACAGGTAACAATCAAGTAAATACAGTCGGAATATCAATTATATTGAGATGACTGAAAGACTAAAACGATACTGAAATAATCTTAGCAAAGTTCCACTACTTGTTCAAGTTCAATGTAGTGAACATGATTATTTCTGCTTTGCATCAAAAGTCAAAAAAGGCGTTGAGCCATTTGTTCTATTATGCATCATAAGCTGCTGCAGATGCAGCAGAAAGTCGAACATAGTAGATTACTTTTTTTTTCAGTTTTAAATTGAAATCAGCATCATCATAAATGGTAACACATGCTCTGTAAATGTTTATAGAGGATGAGAAGTTGTTAAATCATAACATATTGCATCTTACTGGATCTGTGGAATAATAAATCATCTATCCTTTCTCGCTACATTTAAGCCTTTCTTTGGCTCAGGTGTGAACAACATACAGGTTATGAATTTCTACATACTTCTTATAATCTGTCCTTATTTGTATCAGCTAAGACAAGCATGGACTAACTTATCAACCTTTTGTTTGCTCAAAAGGCTGATACTGTACAGTTTTAATTTGTTCATTTGTATTGCCCTTCATATACTTAATAGCTCATCGTGAAGCCTGTTTGGGAGGGTAGGCCGATAGGGAGAACTCTTCACCTTTTGAAAAGGAAGCAAGTTTTCTTTGACAAGACAGAATATGTATTATTGATCCAAATAAAGTGATGGAGTCAGAATGTTTTTTTTACAATTCACTGAACATTGCAAGATAAAACATTTTAGTGCTATAATGTAGTACACAGGAGGAGTGGGTTGCTTCCCATAGCAGAAATCACTGAATTTGGGAGAAGATCCTGCAGGAGTGGGTCCATTATGTTATTTTTTGCACTTTCTTTAACAGTGCAGGAACCCTGAGGGCAGATGTTTTGATAGCACATGTCTGGACTGTTGGGTTTATGTTCTTCCAGTGTTTATAGTTCACTTCTCATTCACCCACACACAAATTGCAGTGAGCCACTATGCATGGTTTGGGGTTTGGTGTTCAGTGTCTTGCCTAAGGACATTTCAACATGCGGAGAGCAGAGTGGGCATCAAACTGCTACAACATTCCAAATGAATGGAAGTAAAGTTATTTTTAACACTCCAGAATGCCAAAACCAGGCAGAATCTCTTTGTTGGAGTAGTTTACATCTGAACAAAGCAGGAGGTTATAATACTTGATTAGTGCAATTAAGCCAATCGGACAACATCTTTAAATTTGTGATGTCTGGTTTATAGTTCTTGAAGGTCAGTGATTGTTTTTACATGACGGTTATATTCAAGAAAAAGTCAGCAAAACAGACTTTTTTGTTTATAGAGACTAGATGTGTTCAGGCTCCTATAGGCCTGTAAGAATTGCTTCATTCTCATAATGGCTTTAAACATTTGTTGATTTGTCATGGAGGTGTGTTGGGCGCGCAAACATTTATGAATTATATGGTTTAAATGTTAATTTCCCATTTTACGTTGCAATAGCTGTCACAAGGACTATTAGGAAGTAAATAAGAATTTTATTGCTATGCATTCATTGAAACTAAGAGCGTCAGCACTGTTTGTCAGGAGTAAATTGTGTTTTCCACTGCTGCTACACGAAAAAGTCACAATAACAAGTAATAGGAATTACAACATTTGTCATGGTTGTCGTTTAGCTCACTGTCTAACTCCAACTGAGTCAACACTCAGGGAAATTTATTTGTAACTGCTAATTTTGTTTGCAGTGGTTTTACTGTTGTGAGACTCCAGATATGTTCTGGCCTCACAGTCACACTCATTTCACCAATCTGGGAAATTGAATTTAGAGTACATGAATGAGTCCCTGAGCATATTGAACATTCACAAAACCTGCAGCTCCACTCACTCACAACTGCAAGTGCCATTGTCAGCTAAGCCAAGACAAACTCCAACAGCAGCAGCAGATGTACAAGACACGGAAATATAAATGTAGAATCTATTCTATATCATTTGCACATGCTGACTCTTTGGATAGGGTGGTAAAGTCGCAGCTAAAATAAACAAATCTGGTCCAATAAGAGTGTTTCAAAGATCAGGAGCCACAACATTAAATGTAAAACCTCACTGTCCTTGTCTTCATGCTGTGCCCCACGTTGTTCAGATGAGTTGACCGTGGTAGCCAGCTTTTCACCAGACTTAGTCGGATGATTTGACAATGGACTGTTAGATAAGTGACAAATCTCGTGTTTTATGGTAGTTCATGAGAAGTAAAGACAAAATACAAGTATTTGTTTTTCTAGATGGCTATGGTGGCGCTCTGAGAAAAAACAGGACCTCTAAAATTACAAATCTATCTTCTTGGAATCATGATACAAAATGTTGTACAGTAATTCGATAACTAAATGTGTAGAATAAATGAGAAATGCTGTCAGAGATAATAATCCTCTTAATCCTCTTCTAACCACAAGCAAATGAATAAAATGTGGCGGGTATGCATTCAGTGCTTTTGACCAATAGACAAAAACTAGACGTATGTGTTGATTGTGAATTGACAATCATCAGGCTCCTAACTCCTATAACTGGGTTTCTCTGTTCTCTGCCAACCACTACCCCTTTCTCATTGCAATCTTCCCATCACGCTGCAGGCAACTAAACAGATCTTTTGTGTCGGGTCTTCGAAAGGCCATAAAAAAGCAGACTTTGTTCTATGCACTCACTTTTGCTCTGCCATCCTCCTCACCCCTCCTCACCTCTTGTTCCAAGCCAACCAGCAGATGGTTAATGATTCATGGACTGGGTGCACACGTGCTATTGTGAGTGTAGCATTACTACAGGGACTTGCAGAGAACAGGCTGACAAATAGTGTTTTTGAGGCTGGAGTGACACAAGTCTGTCACAGACTGACGCCACATTTGTTTTGGAGTTGACGTGGACTGACCACTATTACTTTTCCAGCCAATTAAATTTTTTAAATTGTTTATGCACAGTGCTACTCGGATGATATGATGTCAATAGACAGCATTGACTGGGATCAGATGTTTGTCAGTCAATGGGTAATATCGATGTAGTATATTGATTATATGCTCCTTTTTGTAACGTGTGCATTAGTAAGCATGGCATCAACACGTCGGAATGTGGCCATGTGCAGCAGTGCATTTAATTTATTTAAGCACAAGACTCAATAGCATTTTTGACGTACATCTGCTCAATAATGCTTTCTAATATTTTACTTTGCTACACTTATTTGATGAGTTGTTACCTTGCACATTCAGATTAGTCTGTGAATGCACAGTATAAGCAAAAACTAATAATGCAGTAACAGGAGAAGATCAGATAAGGCTTTATACTATACCACAGGGGACATTTAAAAGCAGCCCTGCAGAATATAAAGTGATAAAACCTAGAAGGTCATTCAGAGAGCGCCTATCTCTACCGAGGCCAAAAGTCCATTCTTTATGCAATTTTGCAGCCATAACCTCACTGTGAGTGAATATATTACCAATTATATCAAAATATATTTCAGCATAACTGAAACATCAGCATCACCGCTTTATTATCTCTTATGACCCATTATAAGTGTGTGGTGATTTCTGCAGAGTCCCCATCAGTGCATGTTTCTTCCTCTGTGAGAGTTGAACATTTTGTCCATCCATCCATCCATCCATCCATCCATCCACCCATCCATCTGTGCATCCATCCATCCATCCATCCATCCATCCATCCATCCATCCATCCATCCATCCATCCATCCATCCATCCATCCATCCATTTTCTTGTAGACAAGACAATTACAATCGTCTTGTCTACAGCCAGGTATCCACCTTGTGGGTAGCGGGTCTGCTGGACCCTATCCCAGCTGGCTATTGACAAAAGGCTAGGTACACCCCGTGTAAGTCATTGCTGGGCCACACGAAAGAAAAATAACCACTCATACTCATACTCACTCCTATGGACAGTTTGTTGTGACCAATTCAGTTAAGCTGCATGTTTTTTTAGGGGGGAAGAACATACAAATTCCACTCAGAAAAGAATCAGACATCGAACCTTCTTGTTTCAAAGCAATGACTCTACCCACTGGGCCTCCATGACCAATCTTATTTAGTTATTTGTTTGACTGCTTGATTGTCTGTGTGATATCTTTAAAATCTGCCAAGAGGTCAAGCTAGAGTGAGGCTGATTCAGGTACAGATGTGGATTTTGTACCAATGTTAAACTTTCTTCAGCATTGCACCATTTAACGAATTTACAATTTTACCACTTCTATACACAACTGGGTACGAAGCCAGGATATGATCATTCTGCAAAATAAAAATAATCTATTTAAGTAATAAGCCCATTTTGACAATTAAATTAGCATTACACAGGATTTGTTATTTATTAAATGTTTGTAACTCAATTCCTCTTACCTCAGTGCATGTTTTTGGAATTATGAGAGGAAACTGGAGCATCTGGATGGAACCCACAGATAATGTGAGAACACATCAGCTTGGAGTTTGGACCAAGAACATTTGTGAAATTTCTGTGAGTGATTAAGCAAACAACAGTTATTATCACAGTCATGAAGTTAGACCCAAACTTCACAGTCTAGACTCAACAATTTTCTTTTCTTTTTAGCATCATTAAAAGTCAAAACTGCTCTTCTTCCGTTGCTCATTATCTCCACGTACATCTCACCCTCTCTTTTCACGCTTCATCCCTTCCTTTTAAACGTTAACGCCCTCGGGACACACCTCTTCTCAGGTTACAAATCTCCCTCCATCTACAACCCTCACCTCCACAACTACAGCCATTCATTTGTCAAAAAAAAAAAGAAAAAAAAAGACTATCTCCTGTCTGTTAGCCCTTAAATTCAATAGAGAATCCCAAAAAGTGACAGTTTGTTGAAAGGAAAGGCAATCTTTCTGGGAGAGACAATGTGGGGAAGTGATTAAACTGAGGTTCACAGCACTGGCACACCTCCATTCAGCACTACGATGGATTCTGGCAAGAAGACACACACTCTCAGTCGACTTAATCTGCAAACAGTGTCACATAATGCCAAGGCTTTCTGAGCTCTCGAGCATATTGAGAAACAACAGCAAAGCTGAAAAAGGAGGTCATGTCCAGCACTACACTCCCTCTCCTCCCAGGGAGTGGACCACCTTCCTCCACACACAACAGCAGGCAGCTGAAATTATTCATAAACCACACATGTTTTGAGTCCCACACTCAACAAGAACAAATTTAAACAATTCACTTTCAACTGTGATGCAGCAGGATTTCAGCATCACAAGTAATATCCAGGGCAGCACAGTGTGCTAACCTGGATATTACGTGTGTGACCTTCAAATTCATCCAACTTAGGTGAATTGATCACATCAAATTGTCCATTTGAGTGTGTGCATGAGTGTCAATGTGTGGCCCTGCGAAGCCCTGGCGATGCATCTGGGGTGTACCCTGCCTCCTGCCTCCAGTGTGACCCATGACCTGCAAAGTAATGTGGCTGAAGGCGATTATGGCTGTCTCATTTTCAAGAAGATGGATGGATGGAGGTAAGTAGTATCCAGAGGAAGACAGTTGAATCTTTGAATTCAAAAAACCCACCAGATCATGTCTGTCCATCGAAAACCACCTAATCTTTTCTATTTGATCACAATGGGACATATCTGCTTAAATACAGGCTAAATGAAATACACATATCCAAAGCCAGAAAACAATGTACACCTGATATGTACATAGCAAAAAACAAACAAACAAAAAACTGTGGGTCTGAATAGGCATATATCATTTAACAGCAGAGGGTTCAATTAGAAGTTACACAGAGGTCACATTGAACTTCACTACTTTTTCACTGAACTACAGGTTGAATACAAATGCATCTTATCAAAGAACAGAAAAAGAAGCATCCTCTGTGAGAAGAAAGTAAACTGTGGAATCACCTCTTCTGGGTCACATTTGTCAAAATCAAGGCCCGCGGGCCAAATCTGGCCCTGTGATGAATCATTTATGGCCCGCCGAATCATTTTTATTTTCTATTAGAACCGGCCCGCAGGCCACTGGTGTTTTGCACGCATCAAACTACATTCCCCATAAAGCAACGATAGCGGAAGTCACTGCAGCACAGCAAGTGGGCTTTGGTGTCATTGTTTATCAGCAGTCAGAGTGGAGGTTAAATTTAGCTACTTACCTCCTCAATAATGGCTAAAAAGAAAATGTACACTGAGAACAGGTGGTTTCAAGCCAGGTGGGAGTCAGAGAGGTAAAAGGTAAACCTGTGTGCAGTGTGCCCTCTAAGCTGTGCACGTGCGCAATTGCCCACTGATCACACATTCTCAGCAGACAAGAAAAGTTATGCCGCGAACAAAATAAAATTTGATCCAAATTTGATACATTTAGTTTTTTGCTGTTTGCCTGTTGAAAAAGTTTCCCCTTGAAGTTACTGACAGAGCCATAACAAAATATTGCTTTATTTGTTCAACCATTAAATAATATACACTGTGTTAGCTCTTGGTTCAATAGGCTATGTTAATTTCAATATGTTTTAATAAACATTGAACGAGTCCGGCCCTCAGCTTGTAGCAAATTTGTTTTTCTGACCGTCAGTGTGTTTGACTTTGACACCCCTGGTCTAGGGTGTGGAAAGTACCGTACTTTCCTTGACAGCAATGAATCACACAATTCCTCAATGTAACTTTAGCCTATCCAGAGATAATCTCATTACAGTATGAGGAGACTACATTTAGGAGAATTTAACAACTTTTTGACTATGTCAACTCAAGGCTTGACCTCCTGCAGACCAGACCTGAAATTAACAACTTGATCAATTTTTACTTGAACAACGATGAAAGACCCATGTTGGATCATGGGTCTTTTATTAAATGACTCTGACCTATAAGCGTAGGTCAGGGTAAAATTTTGAATTCAGGGGTGTCACGGGATGTTGCAGCCTCTGACTGCCTAGTTTCCTTTGAGTTTGTGATGTTTTTAATTTCAGATCCCCTCACCTAATTATTTCTTTCTTTGTGCCTCAGTAATTCTCGTGCCAGTTGCGTTCACCAACTGTTTGTGCAGCCACCACCATCTTCACCAGTGGGCGTGGATAAAACGTTTGGTCTTACAAGGGAGCGGTCACTCTGATTTGTGACAATCTAGAAATAGAAGCACAAAGAAGTATTGGACTGTCATTGCTCAAATTAAAAAAAAAAAAAAAAGTGATGTAATACTTTGTTAAGAGTGGCATGTCAGGTACCAGACCTGGAACAGGGGCACACTTTTTTAGTGTGTCTTTTTTAGTGTTTTTTTTACTGAGACTTCTGGTGGGTTTAGTTATCAATGGTACTGTTCACTGTTTGCTCACAGCAAGAAGGTTCCATGTTTAATTCCATGTTTGTGCAAGACATCTCTGGGTTCTCTTGGAGTACATGAGTCTTTCAGAGTAAAACAGAGAATGTATATAAACCTAAATAAGCTGAAAAAGGACTTGAACAAAACATTAGTCTGAGCCCCCCAAATATCTGACCCTAGAACTGCCCCTGCTCCTAAGAATGGCAACATCAGCTGTCTGTTGCTCTACTGCTTTGATCCAGATTGAACTGTCTGATCAAGATATGCACTCATTTTAGCATTTAGCTGTATAATTATAACCTAACAGAATGGTTATAGATGAGTATAACTAGAATATGAGGCTCTTTCTGTGTCCAGTTGCTATTATGCATGCAAGCCGTGTCAGACATTTCGGTCTCTTAAAGGTGGAGTCAAATCCAGGGAAACCTTCTGAATAATGAATGTAAAGAGATGTGTTAATTGTAGATAGGGCTGCAATTCAACAGCTGAAATCTAGACAATGAAACAGAATGAGCGCGTTTGGCTATCTTAAACAAACTAAAAAGATCCAAGCAGGATTACATAATCTACAGAATGAGTAAACAGGTGAGGAGCAGCAGAGGGACCTCATGAGTAAACACAGATGGGGTGAAAACTGAAAGAGGGAAAGCACATGGACTAATTTCACAGGAGGATAAGTAAGGACAGGTAAAAGTAACTGTGGCAAAGTATATAGTGGCTAAAATTAATGATGGGAAGTATAAATTAAGCACAGTATTTAAAATATATACTGTATTTTGAAAGAAAAGCCTTCTAAACCTTAAGATGAAAAACATTAGAAAAACTTAAATATTTGTCTATTTACTCAGTGTGGCCTCATACCAAAATATCTACCATCAATTTTCCTTAAAACTGGATGGATCTATTTTTGTTCTGGATACAAACTCTTTATCTTTCACAAATACATGCAACATTTATTTTGATAGACGTAATTATTTGTTTAAGAAGATCAATACTGAAATGTTTAAAAAAGCGAGAAGCCTCAAAATTTTACTGGACTGTAACTCAAGATACAACGCAATACAAAATTTCATCCAAATCTGTTGGCAGCTTTGAAATATCTTAAAACAAGCAAGCGAACAAAGAAAGCGGTTGATCACAAAACCACCTCCAAATCTGATTGGATTGCACTAAAAGCCCAAACCATTACAGGTGGCAGGAGAAAATAAGAATATCTACTTTCATAGCAGTCCTGCATGTCATGAGAGAGTTGACTAGAGATGACAGTGAGTTTGAGACGAGACTGCCAGGTAGTAGCCATAAAGTACTTTTCCAACTCATTTTGTTTTTGCTCCCGTGGAGCAGCTGGAGCAGTTTTTTTTTCCCTCTTTGTCAGAGAATAACTCAAAGGGAAACTAATCTTGAGTTTGATTGAATGGGCTTCATGCTTGATTAAATTGTGGGAACAGCTTGTGAGTACTGAAACACAACACCGAATGCAACTTCTCAACTGTAGCGTCCAGTAACTTTGCACCATGTCTGTTGGTTAAGCAGAAGATGAGGGACTTTCTCCTGTCAAATTAAATCAACAGCTGCTGATTTACAGTTACAAAATAGACACAATGCGATGCACAGATTCACTTCATAGAGAGGACTTGAGCTGAGACCCTTGCATGTTGAGCAGATCCAGCTCAGACAGTCGTAAATGGAGAGGTTGACTGTCACTGCAGACCACCTGCCGCCTTTGAGCTGACCTGATGTCTGCCACTGACAGATGATGAGGAAGAGGCTGCGTGGCTGGAGGGCTCTCAGAAAGCACAGAAAGGCTGTCGAAGAAAGGAAAGACTGTCTGAGACGCCTGGTCTTGACAGGGCTTTCATTCAGCAGCATCTGCTCCATCACTTCTGTGTCGGGACATACTCCATAGGCCAATAGATTCAAACACACTCACAGTAAAGCAAGCCTTTCTTTATGCTTTAGTCAGTGAACTTGTTCAAACAGCAACAACTCTTTATACCCTTTAAAATACGATGTGATAACAAGCTTGTGCTTAAGGAACAAATGGCGTGTCATGTTACTGGAGAAGCCTCAAGGCAGACTGCTGGGGAGAATTATCATTTGAAGTATGGAGTGATAAAACATGTCCATACAACGGCTCCTGACATCAACAGCTCAGCATACCGTAAAGGCCTCAGTGTGCTTCACACATAAGGTTTGCCACAGAGTCTGACAGCATTTGAAACACCACATGATACAGCCAATTGCTGTAGGATCAAAGCATGACTACTCTGTACAAATGTAACCTTATCCCGCCTGTGAGTCGATATATACAGCACCAAATAGGATCTGTATTAACAGATCAATCCTTATGGTGATGGGACAGGAGGGGATGACATTTTGACTTTTATATAAAGTGTGCAACCAACAACTGTGAAGTTTAAAAACTCATTTAGGAAAACTTGGTAACTATGAATAAGAAAAAACAGTTTAAAATGTCCTCAAATTCAGAAGATGATATCGTTACCCGCCATGTACAAGATGAGATCTGCCTCCATAACTGGTGAATAGTATTTTGTTACTTACAAAGACGTGTATGTAAAATGTCACAGGAGACATTGTCTTTTTATGCATTTTTTGCCTGTGATTTAAAGTGCAAAATCACAATCAGTTTTTGTGCAGTGTAGACACGGGTCTTCTTTTTAGCTTAATCGCACTATTTACGCAAGACGAGCTGTGGGGCTGCCCTGAAGTCTTGTCTGACCACAAGGAACGGGTGTAACCACCTTAACAACTTCATGGTTTGTGACTCCAGTTCATTTTTACAGATTTCAGACGGTGAAACAGACTAAAGGGTAAGTTGTTGATTGAACAGCTTTGGTGATGTCACACTTTGGTGACCTCAGGTTTTTCCTTTATTTTTTAATGCATTCTTTAGTGTCACAGAGCTGACTTGTGTACCTACAAGCGTTTGTACTATTTTTAGACTGCAAATGTTATCATGTGTAAAATCATGTGTAATGTCTAAAATGTAGAAACAGGGAAAATGTGACCAAACTTGTACACAAATGATTTGGAGATTAATATTTCAAATGTTTTCGTGATAACAGACAGAATAGGAAATAGTTCATCATTGAAAGAATTTTAGACAAACCAGTCGAGGAAAATTTCTACACCCAGTCATTGTATGTAAGTGTGAGGTCACTCAAACCGTTCTCTTAACAAGCTTCTAATGTAAGTGATTGAAGTTTAAGTCATAGCCCTCATTCTGTGAAATTGTCAAATCAATTTGACATATTCCAATACTGGTAGGAAATTCCCTTTTTTGATGCGATGCCTTTGCCAGAACTCAACACAACTTTGTGAGGGAACTACTAACACTTGAATTGTGTTTTGAGGACCAACTTGACTTGGAGAACTCCACTCCTGAAGGCTGAACAGTAACTAGGAAAGTCTACGTAGTCTTAAAGCCATGGCTCACTCTTTAACACGTTGATAGGCGGTGGCTCAGCGGTAGAGCAGATGCCTTGAAGACGGATCGCCCAGCCATCGGTAGCTCGAGTCCCACTCCCGCCATGACATCCCTCGGAGCGTGAGCTGACAGTGGGAGGTGTCGGCTCGCCTCCCATCCACTGCCGAGGCGCCCTTGAGCAAGGTGCCATGCCCCCTACAAGCTGCTCGTTTGGGGCGCTACCCGTCACTCTGCCTCCCCCAACTGCTTTTTGTGTGATGTGTTACTAATTGCATGCCTATAGGCCCCTAGTGTGTTGTGTCCTGGGGCCTGTATTCAAAAAACTATGTGAGCATGACTAACCAAAAATGTAACCACATGCAAAGAAAGTGTGAAGAGTGTAAAGATAATTTCCCCACGTGTGGACAAGTAAAGCGGATTTAATCTTTAATATTATTTTAGAAAGGTGATGCTAAATGACAAGAACATAAGGGTTGTTCATCTGAGCTGTATTTTTCTTACAGCTGGAAACTAACTTATTGTTGCTTTTCATTTTTGTTTGATGCATGATGTAGAATGAGATCACTGTAGTTCATTTGTTATGAAATGACGGCCTGAAATATGATTTGATAGTATCATGAAATAATGAAATTCTGTGAAATGATGCTCACATACAGGCGGCATACAACATTTATATTAATCATCACTACTCACAAGTCATTTTACATTGTCTGGAGCAATATGTGTTCCTGTTGCCAGATGAGTTTTATTGCAGAAGCAACGGGAAACTGATAGTATGCTGTACACACACACACACACACACACACACACACACACACACACACACACACACACACACACACACACACACACACACACACACACACACACACACACATTTGTATGGGGAAGTTAGCGAACAGCGGCACGAGGTTGTCCCCCTGTAGGAGCCAAATGATTCATTTGGTCTCCTGTGGATAATTACTGTTCAGGTATAAGTAGGAACCAATATTGTCCGGGTCAGGTTTCTGCCCGTCAGCATCAACAGTTAACAATCATTCATTCAGTCAATCATTCATTCATTCAATCATTCATTCATTTATTCAGTCATTAATTTTTTATACCCGCCTCGTCTGCTGTCGAGGGTTGCGAGGTGCTGGAACCTATCCCAGCCAACTGACAACATGAGGCAGGGTACACTCCGGGGACAACGCCAGTGCCATTAAAGGTTTTTTAACCGCCAAACTCTGAATGTTTTGCTTTTTTATGTTAACCATTGGTTGAGTTAATTAATAAATTTAAAAATAAAATAAAATACCTGTAATACCCCTGGCTTAGAGCTTGGCCTAGCCTCTATAAAATTCATTCAGCAGAGGTAGAAATGTGAAACCCAGAGGAGGGATGATCCCCCCATCCGTCCCAACATAACACTGTGTGTGTGTCTCTCTCTCTCTCTCTCTCTCTCTCTCTCTCTCTCTCTCTCTCTCTCTCTATATATATATATATATATATATATATATATATATATATATACACACACACACACACACACACACACACACACACACACACACACACACACAGTATATACATATATATACAGTGTATATATATATATATATGCTATATATATATATATATATATATATGCTATATATATGCTCTTCCACAAAGTTACTTGGAAAACAAACTTCAGAGTAATTCAGCACTAAGACAGCAAAAATTACACATGCTAGCAGTTAGCTAAATGATTTTTCAAATTGATTTTTCAGAACAGCATTTCATATTAATCTTCAATCTCATTTGCGAAACATTATTTTATGTCAGTGCTCAGTCACACAATACTATTAATCAGAAATGGAAAACTACAGAATTGTAAAACGACCCTTTAATTTAAATTTTTGACCTTCAGTCTAATTATGTTTTTCTTTAGTTCTATTTTTCAACTTTCAAGGCATTTCTGAAGCTGTTATGCCTTTAGAGATGACTGTCTGCCAGATCAAGGCCAAATGCTTTTAGTAAATTATTCTTTTAGTAAACATTTGTGTCCTTGCTGTCATTCTGAGCATGTTAGCATGTAGTATTTCTTTTTTTTATCTAAAAGCACAGATTTGGCACAAGGAATGTTAACTGTTTTTGTACTTAACAAAATTCCCTGCCTACATGCTTGTATGCTGAACAATGTTTGAGACCCAGCATAAGAAAAGCACCTTCTTACTGTTTTAATGAAAATATTTGCCGCGTCAAGGAAGTTATTTTTTAGCTTAATGTTCTCTCCTCCAGCATTGTTCACTGATCCGCAGGATACCTGGCAGCGAATCATTATGAATGTACAGTATAACCTCCTGGTTGTACACACATCACATATCTGTGCACATATAAATGTAAGCAGCTGTGTGGAGGACAACCAGCATCCAGCAAGGTGTATTGAATTTCCCCAGAGCTCCGTGTTTAGGCATGCTTTCGTAACGACTAGCACAACAGCATCCACCTTTGCTATTCTCACCTCTATTCTTCAGTGTCTCCTTTTTGTCCTCTGTTCCTCCACGTTTCCCTTTCTTTCTCTCCCTTCTTCATCTTTGCTATGTTTGGTCACGGAACCAAGAGGATTGTGATAACATTCAAGAACTGTGTGGAAAGAGAATTTTTATTTACACATAAGGATAAGTGGAAGCTTCTTCATATATTATGAGACATCCAAATTTTCTTCAATCAAAAAATCAGACATTTAATTTATTTAGAGATCAGAGTTGCAAGGGTGCGTTTTTGTCCCGACCCAAAACCATTTTTTATGTGTAGCTCTTCAGAATGATGAGCTGCCCTTTAAAATCAGATCAGGGGAGGGCTTTTTCACAGCGACCTCCAAAAACACAACAGTATTAATGAGTAGGGCTGTGCTTAGAAAGACAGGACAAGCAGAGATAGAGATAGAAAGAGAACAAGCACTGAAAGCCAATGAGTTCTGTGGTATGCCAGACCGAGAGCTTCTTATTGAATTTGATGTCAAGCCCTTTAAGAGTAGAGATCCTGTAAGACAAACAGAGGATTAGATTGGAAACATGGCCTCAAGTCATTTGTCTGTCTTACCTCCCTCCTCCCATTGCTACCCATTTTCTCTTGATTTCCTGTCTGTTTTTCTATCCATGGATGTGTGTGTGTGTGTGTGTGTGTGTGTGTCTGTGTGTGTGTGTGTGTGTGTGTGTGTGTGTGTGTGTGTGTGTGTGTGTGTGTGTGTGTGTGTGTGTGTGCCAAATGGAGCCTGGTTCGTATATCCAGAGGCTAAAGATGAAGGAAATAGTTGGAAGAAAACAATGACCCTAGCTACATGCTTCCACGCGGCTGCTTAGGGAGGCTGAAATTGACAAGGCAGACAAATGGGAAGAGAAATCAGAGGGCGATAGCACCAGCCATATCTGTCCCAATCATGTTTGTGGAGCCAGAATCAAGTCTCCACTGGCTGTTTATTGGCTGGTGTCCAGAGACTGAGGTTTCTGTGTAACACGGAATGGATTGGTAAGACATTTTTATTGCATTTATTCAGGATATATTGGTCCCATTGTGATAGAGTGATGTTTTGACAAATAGAGACATTGTGATCAATCTATTCAATTCTATGTTTGCATCTACAGTATGTTCTCATTTGAATTTTTTACTTTTACCAGGTTACTTATTTTGCACTCAATGGATGTGATTTAATTTATTAGCACAGCTTTGTTTTTGTTGGGGCGTGGCCTAAAACACCTGACACCTGGCTCAGCTGCACACCTGATTGGAATCTGATTTCTTGCAATGTTTCAACCCTGGCCGTTCCTCCACTCACTTCCAGATTATTAATTTCATGCAACAGCTACTGTATATGCAATATCTAGTCTATATCTGTATATGTCTAGTCTAATGCCAGAAATGATTCCTTATTTTCCTTTTTCTTTGCCTTTACCTCCACCTTGAGCCATCTGCTTCACCCCTTGAACACCTCATCTCCCACTCGGGGACTCAAGATACCACAGAGTACCACACCACATCCACCACCCAGCCGTCTGTTCTCTGCAGCACTCACCCATTGGTATTAATAAATCCACTTCAAATCTCCACTAGCTACTAACAGCAAAACAAAAATATATTTTAACAATATGTTTATGATCTCTATATTTAACAAAATTTTATACTTCTATGCTTTACTCAGCTGATACAGATGAGGGAGAACATCATTATCTGTATCTTTTACTCAATTGAATAGAATGAGCTTGACCAAATACAAGCTTGAAATTGATACGGATTGATTAGGTTCTTTTTTGTGTGCTGTTTATTAGAAAACTGCAGGGCAGCCTTAGAATTGCACATCGAATCAATGTCGTCAATTGAAACTGTAATAGAGCTATTTGCCTAAAAGGATTTTTATAAATTTGGTTGGATAAACTTCGGTCTGTTCAATCAAAACATCCAGGTCTACAAGAGGAAAATAAATTGTACGTAAAAGGATTTTACACTGGTAAAATAAAAACTCGCTGAAACATCTGGTATCTATCGAAGCAGGAGCAGTAACTTCAAAAAGGATATTCTTCTCGTTGTCCTTAGTCTAAATAAAAAAAATATAATATTGTGGGTGTATTTGTTTTTCAGTGTTTTGGATTTTTGTAAAAAACATCTGAACCAAACTTTTGGATAAAAGTATATTTTGTGCAGCATTCCTGCCTCCCTTATAAACATTCTCTTATTGTTGTGTTGGCATTGTACTCTCATGTTTCACAAAATTACTATATGACGTTATCACATGTATAATCCATAAAACTGTCCATTAGAATAAATAAAATATTTTTCATGATTTGAAAGTCCCTGTAGGACACCATCGTGCCAATATCACACAGTGGAAACACCAGAATCAACAATGACATTTGGATTGCCCACTGTACAAACTGTGCAAACAAATTATTGTATAATGTCAGTTTAAATAATTCTAAAAAATGTTTGCATGAGAATGAGCATTTCTTTTTTTATATAAAAAAAGAACATGCATTGTGAAATCACATCAGTAAAATTGAGAAGCGCCATGTAAAACATAAACCACACATTCCACTAAAACACAATGCTACCACAATATGGATGGATTAGTGCATCATCCCCTTTGTCCTTGTACCTGAAATGGGTAGAAGAGCAACAGTCTCCAGGCAACTCAGGTAGGAAAGCAGTGGCAGCAGCCTCCAGTCACAAGATACAGAGCTGATAAATGGCTGATCAGTCACAGAGACAGGGGCAAAGTCTCTGGGTCAACAGTGGCTGAGTGGAATGCAAAGAGCAGTGGCTCACACTCTTAAACCACATGACCACAGTAACAGTCTATTCTACAGACATACTGACACTACAACAGAATGGATTATGTCTTGATGTGCTAACCTGTGCATTATTATACATACAAGCTATGCATTGTATACTATCATAAACTATATTTATATGTTGTTAGAATCCACTTATGTCTACCTTACTAAACTAAAACTTTATTGTACTATGCTATAATCCATATGGGTTTATTGTGCATTGTGTGTGGGAAGTAGGCTTAAGCAGGGTACCATTTGTCATAAAACAGAAGGGGGGATTTTTTAAATATGAAAAAATAAGCAATCATTGATTGCCTGTTGAATTCTGCATACAACCTCATGTGCGTGTTCGATGATAGAGCACATTATAATACACTACACAATATATAATAAAGGGCATGTTATCTAGGCGTGATTCTGCACTTTTTTGTTACCTACAAATGACCAAGAAATCACTGATAATGTAGTTTAAAGCTCAGTTGTGCTCAAAGTTAATGTATTCGGATGAGAAGTGAATATTCCTTCTTCATCTGTAAAGGTAATCCTCAAGATACAAACATTTGACTTATGAACATTTGGAGTTACAAACTACAATACGCTGCTGTATCCAACTACTGTAGTTGCTCTTTATATCACAAACCCTTCTGTTATTGTTTCTGGTAAGTCTTAGGGAACAGTACTTTTGTATTTACAGTAGTAATGACATTAAAATGACCTCAAATGGCAGTTGTACATTGAAATTTAATAAATAACATCTCATGAACAATTCAGCTTACAAACAACCTCTCAGAACCAATTGTGCTTGTTGGTTGAGGACTACTATTACATCCCAAATGGAACAGTGCAAAAGGAATGGTTTGGGGCAGTGTAGCCACAATTCATGTAAATTACATCAAAATCATACAGACATTGTCAAAATGACGACATACACACCTTACCAAAACAAACTCCTCTAATGTTGTGTAAAGAGTCATAGTGGTGGCATAGTGGACTGACAGCAAGAAGGTTCCGGGTTCGGGACCTTTCTCTGGAGAGTTTGTATGTTTTACCCTTGTCTGTGTGGGTTCTCTGGATTCCTCCCACCTCCAGAAACATGCAGTTTAAGTAGATTGTCCGTAGGTGTGCAGTACACTGGGATGCATCTGGAGCACACACTGCCGCCCGTAGTCAACTGAGACACACTTTAGCAGACCCATGACCTGCAAAGTGTAAAAGTGACTGTAGATGAGACAATTATGGTTTTCTCATTTGGATGGATGGATGGATGGATTAAGGCCAAAAGTAGAAAAGAAGATGCACATGTGCCCCCAGAGATGCCGTTTGAGATACACATTCATGTATCTCAAACGGGGATTTGTACCATCGTGTGCGTTCAATGATATAGCAAAAATAATTCTTTACTCTTCAAGAGTAATGGTTGATCAGCCATGAAAACTGGATGATTAGAATAATGACTAAATCACATGTCTTCATTGTACTCTAACTTAACAAGTGCATCTTCTCACAACATGTTTCCTGTACCTGGTTAAATGAAGACATAATACATATACATTTACACGCAGTATTGCATATACCGTGGAAAGGAAAGGGTGTTTGGATGACAGTCATACCACGATTGATTGATATGAATATTCCTTCTGAATGTGTCTTCAGCTGAAGTTGTATTAGTCAGAACTGCTCTCATGAAAGCAAATGGCTACTTGGCAGGCCATTTGAGAACCTATTCTACCAATGCAGATATACATGATTGCTTTTTCAATTTCTGTCAGTTGACTCACAAATATATATTCTGAGTGCAACTGGCAAAAAAGCAAAGATGCACACATAAACACACAGACAATGAGAGCGGTGGCAAGGCGCCATTCAGCCTCGCATCCCGTTGTGTCACTGCACGCCTCTAAATTATTCAGTGTCACTCAAATATTGATATGGAAATCACAGCTGACTGAACTGACAGAGACCAGAGAGGAAGGCAGCAAAGATCCACTGTCCTCTTTCTAATGTCCTTTTCTTTTAGCCCCTGGTCCATTTGACTGATAGCTTTTGATGTCAGCAGCTGCTCATCCTTATTTTATGTCCATTTCACACAGGATATAGCGAACACTAAAAATGATTGCTTTGCATCGAAGCTCTTTTCACAGAGGAATGGAAACATCTGTGATTTGAGCTCTTCATTACAAAGCATGGCTTTGGGAAGTAAACTTAGAGTCAGCACAGTCATATTATTCTGCAGCATACGTCAAACTGTATTGATCCATCACATCTCATGACCAGATGAATAAAGTTGTACTGGAATAATGTCATGGTCAAAATTTTTTTCTCAGAATCAATAGTAAAACATTGAAGTTGAGCCCGTTTAAAAGAAGGGGGGAGTTCTCATTCCTGTCTGTGCAAATGTTGGTTGAGAAGGAGGACAACTGTTAGATCCACAGAGAACCCTTTTGTCTGGATGGAGAATGAAAAAAACAAACAAACACTTCTTTCATTTAATGTGCACTATTATCTTTTTCAAAGGAGAGTACACTTTTAAAATATTAGGCATTTTGCCTTCAATTTGAAAATAAGAACCTAATTTAAACTAAAGGCCAGCATATTGTCTCAGAAGGAACAACTTGTTTAAATGTAACTGAGGTGTGTAGTGATATAAAACATCCACTTTGAAAATCCAGCTTCCTCTAGAAAGACTGGACAGTTTCTATCAAATCACACAGACCTATTTGTGCCTTGAAAGCTTAAGATGAGGTTATTTACTGGTGATTATACAAGTTGTGCCACATCCAAAGCTCATAATATCTTTTTCTCTAAACTGAGTAGTCTGGCATTGTGATTCTTTTGTTGTTTATCTCATTTCAAGTTGCCAAAGACTGCAATCAGTAGCGCGTAATTTGATGACAACCACTTCATACTCCTCTGCAAATGTCAAGCATAGTATGATGGATTATATAACAGCTAACGGTGAAAAAAGGAACCTAGTGGGTGTGGTTGAAATCTGTTGTGACAAAAGTAACACTAATTAGTTGTTTTGCAGTCTTTAACTCAGGTGTGCAGTTTGCTAGCTCAAAAAGTAAGTTGGAAAGGTCTGCTATACTATCTGTTGTCTCATATTGTCCATTGGAAACCAAACTATGATGACCTTCTGATTTCTGGACTAGTTGCTTAAAGTGATTTTTGAATTCTGAATTTTACAAAGTCGCATTTCCAGAAATTGTAGAACTTCCTGAAATGTCGTGTCTCTCTTCTGCCTTTGCAGGATACAGACTTTTCTATTAGAGCAACCCACCATTTTATTAGCCACAAGTGACTTGTTTGTGTGAAACCTAAAAATGCAGTTTAAGAAACAAAAAAATATTGGTAACAGGACTAAAATGTATATGAATTTCTATATTTGCACTCACGCTGTCAGAACAAATACACAGAATAACTACAGGTTCATTTGTAGTGTGGATTGATTTGATAGTTTTAAAGCAACAAATATCATGAATAATAATTGCACAACAGCCATGAAATGTACTAATACTGTGCATTTGTCATGGTAGTTCAAGAAGCAGTTCCTTTCCTCTGAAAAGCAGAGATGGCCATAGCACTGTACCACAGTAGTCTTTAGTTTTGCAGCATCCTCTCTTTGTCTTCACCGGAAATGTGTGATCATGTCCTTTTGCACATCCACTGTTGGCAGACATGAATTTGTCCGAGCAGTCACAGGTCTCTGTGGTGTTGCTGTCATGGAGGTCAAAGGGCTCTGTGATGTCACAGATAATACTGGGGACCCACTGTCTTAAGACAGTTGCCCTTTCCTTGGTGTGCTGACAGTTGAGTCTGTCTGAATAATAAGTGAAGAAGATCAATTAGAATGTCAAACATACATTAAAAACTGTATAATCAGTGGATTCTTGCCAGGATGGCAGAAGATGATTGCATCTGAAACCATCCCCTGCTCAGCATATTGGGAATTCTCTTATAGAGAAACCAGGTTTTGATCAAGTATCAATCCAGGATTGTGGTGTGCCATAACATGTAAAAGTAGAAAATGGTACAATTTCATGAGGACCATGTATTTGACTTTCAGTGACTCAAATAAATCCACCCCACCCATGTGGGTTTAGGGGATTTGTACCATCATTAAATCTTATTAACTGGTTTAGGGCCAGCAAAGATTGACACAAGTTTAACTGTGTCAATCTATTTTATAACACTGACAACACATCTTCCACTCCACATTTTCTTCTTCTCATCTTCAAACAGACATTTAAATGTTCCTATTTAATTAATTCCACAGTTCAGAAGTTGAATTACCGCAGGTGAAGATGTCACCTGCAAAGATCTTGTTTTCTGATCTTCTGGCAGTGTAAAGGTCAGTTTAATTACAAAACCATATGACTTTCCAAGTTCAGATTTGGCTTTTCTGCTACTGATAGAAAATATTGTCTTATTAGCTGGTTGGCTTAGTTTGGTTTCCCCAGCTCATTCACTGGCAATCAGTGGGTGTTTCATACTATTTGACCTGCATTTTCATTCACCCCTTGTAGCTGAAATCACTGGTATCTGATTCCATCTCAAAATTGTTCTCTTCATTTTGGACAGTATTACTGACATGTGCAAGATGCATTACTGACATCTTACACACTCTAGTAAACATTCCTCTTTGTTCCTGAACCAACATTATAAAATTACCATTCTGACAAAACAAAATTGAAATGTATTTTAATGCATGCATTCCACAGTAACTTAACATTTACCTGTTCTAGAGATTCTCACAATCACATAAAATATTTCAGGGATTTGAATTACTTTATTGTTGATATATCCAGTCCAGTGAAACAAATAGAATTGCTTCCAAGAGAATTTGCAAGTTGTATAAGTTCATGGCCTGACATCCTGGGAAAGCTATTTGTGGTGTTGTAATTTTACATCGGTGGACCTTACAGGGATTTATCTGCAAATACAAGGAACAGAATCTCGATTTAGTTTGATTGTGACATTCCACTCCTCTCAGTTTCCTGTGGCCCAGAGGCAATTGGTGCAATTTGCAGTCCTGAGCATTATTGATTGGTCAAACGTAAGGTTTGAAGCTGCTTTAAATTCTGTAAAGCTTTCACACTGTGTGCGAGCATGGATGCTGTATTTATGTACTACAACAGTAATTAATAACCATTAAAATCCCCTACATGTTTCCCTTGCATCAGTTAATAAAACTATATATTGTGCAAAGCAATAACAACTAGAACCAATGCAGTTACAGACTGCTACATCCCGCGACACCCCTGAATTCAAAATTTTACCGACCTACTTGCATAGGTCAAAGATCAAAGCTAATGCTCTGACCTACTGTCATAGTTCAAAGCACTAGCACTAGCTCACAGTGGTGAGGTGTGCTGTAGGTGTGACAGAGGAGTTCAAGGTGGAGGTGGGACTGCATCAGGGATCAGCTCTGAGCCCCTTCTTGTTCGCTATGGTGATGGACAGGCTGACAGACGAGGTTAGACAGGAATCTCCATGGACTATGATGTTTGCAGACGACATTGTGATCTGCAGTGAGAGCAGGGAAGAGGTCAATGAGGAGTTAGAAAGGTGGAGGTTTATCCTGGAACGGAGAGAAATGAATGTTAGCCGCAGTAAGACAGAGTACATGTGTGTGAATGAGAGGGACCATTCCAAATGCTATATATACATATAAAGAACTATTTAATTTACGTTATCATTTACTCTTGAGTGTTGAAATACGGTGTACAAGACCACAAGCACTTGATCTTTATCAGTTTAATTCCTGATGTTCCTTATTTCTTGGAGCTCTCTCCCCAACTGCTCCTATTCGTCAGAAGGCTTCCAACATTTCAAGCTTCACAAAGGATTCCATCTCTGAACATAGTGATTCTGCTGTCTGGTTGTGAGCCTGCCATTCACTTCCTGCTCATTAATTGGCTTCTATCTTACGTCAATCATGTCCCCAGGTACAAGACACTCTGCCAGGCTTTCATCGAAAAGAATTTTTTCTAAATTGTCATTAACAACCACATGGATCACGTGCCTACTTGAACAGTTGTAGCTATGATTATAATGAGTTGTCTCTTGCGTTAGTTACATCTGTTCCAAGCGTGTTTGCAATAAGTGCATGTAGTTATTGTGATGCACATAGTATGGCTTTTAGTTAAATAAGTCTTTCAAATATCCAGGTTCCTTTAATCTACTCACAGCTAAACACGTTGCAAACAAACAGGGACACAGCGGACTGTGGGATCCAGACAGTCTTCGATTGGATAACAACTTACATAATCAGGCTGCCTGAGAAGAGCACAGCAGAGGGCATAAAGCAAAGACAGCTTGTGTCATCCAAATGAGTTGGTAAGGGAACTAGTATTTCAGGAAGATTCAGCAGGCTTACAGGGTGACAGCTCATATTACATCCTGTGTGCCACACACTGCTGTTGGAGGCTATTGTTCCTCTAAGGACTTATATCCAGCCTATTGTCAGAATTCCACATTCTTATCAGTGACACCACCCAACAGACTGTAGATTACATGCTTATGTGGCAGCTCACACTAGTGTTAGCAACCAGGGTAAACACATGTCAACACAAGCGCAAACTGAGGTAGCTTTTAAATTTCTGAACCCATCAACTTTAATTTTATCATTCAGAGAATGTTTTCAGCTAATTATGCATCATCACAATAAGATAAATATAAGAATAATGTTAACATATGCACAAGAAATCTCTGGATAGAGCCTTTGAAATTCCATTCCAAGTATTTGTAGTTACATTCCTTTGTGAATATGAGCATATTCAGCTGGAGATTCCTTTGGTGTTACAGCAGAGGTGATCTCCAAACACATGGGCTAGGGCTCATCTTGCGTCATGTTGTAATGTTTGCTAGCTACAACTCTGCATTACAGTTTACTGGTGGCCCAGTCTAAAATGCATCAATGTGCAAATCAATAAATTTGCATATGTCTGTGTCACATGTCATATGTTTCTAATGCTAGTTGCAGCTACTTTAGACTTCACATACGAAGAACAGGTCTGTTAAGATTCTTTTTCTAGTTCCACATCTTCAAAATTTTAATTGTATGTTTACTAACCCAGGCAATGCAACCAACTCCAGTTGCATCTTTTTTGGTTCACGTACGTATAAATTGTGGGTGAGGATTAGCAAACATTACCAGTCATATTGCTCAGAAACAACTGAGGAAACAACAGGAGACCTTATGACAGCAGCTCAACAAAGAAACAGTTTCTCACAGAAATCATACTGTTGTCTAAATGACAGCCATAACGTGAAGTTACAGAACAACAAACTTGTTGCCAGAGGCAGATGTGTGGAGTTTTTGACATGTACAAAGATAAAGATAAAAGAATTTGTTCAAGCTTTTTTGCAAACATGATTACATCACTCCATTGCTATTCAGGTCAGGATGCTCTCTCATCTTACATTGCAAATATTTACATCATATCTCAGAATATGATGTAGTATTGTTTGCTTTATAATGCATAATAATACAAAGAATTAATTATTACTATTTTGATGTCAATTTGATGCACAAGATTAATGAGACTTGTAATCTGATTAATTTGTGGAAATATGTGTAGTTACTAACTGCATTAGTGTTGTTTGCACATTATTCCATCAAAGTAGACATGAATGCATTATGATTCTGTGCTTTCACGCTATACTTTCACTGCACACTCAAATCAGAGGCTACAGGTTTGTCAGCATATGTGTGCTCTAGATGAACTTAGGAAGCAGCTTTTATCAAGTATAAAGCTATATCTAAAGCTGGCAGTGTAAGAATCATTTCACATTCATTTTTTTGTTGTTGTTATGACTGCTTCACAAACAAACCTTGTTTAACTCTCATTTCTGTTGGTCTTGCTGTTTAATTTCTGAATAGTGCTATTATTTTTCTTGTTCTCATTTTAGTTTTCAACTGCTTACTTGGATGTAAGGAGTGTAGCAGTTTGAGCAAGGAAGCCTCTCCTCAGCCAGTGACACCAACTCCTTTGGGGGAGATTCCAAGGTGCTCCCAGACCAACTGAGAGATATAATCTCTCCAGTAAGTCTTGGGTGCCCAAACCACCTCAGGTGGCCATGCTCAATGTAGAGGAGCAGTGGGTCTATCTTGAGCCTCTCCTGGATGTCTTCACCCTATCTCAAAGGCTGAGCTGAGCCACCATATGGAGAAAACTCATTTCAATCACATGTACTCATGAGCTTATCCTTTTAGTCATTGTCCAGAGCTCATGACTATAGGTGAGGGTTGGAATATAGACAGAGAAAATGGAGAGCTTCACCTTGTGGCTCATTTTTCTCTTCATCACGAAGGACTGGTAGAGTGACTGCATTACTGTGGATGCTGCACACTTTGATGCACATAGAGATTCTGTCAATAAAAGTTATGAACAGAACCATTGACAGGAGACAGCCCTGGTGGAGTCCAACTGCAACTGGAAATGAGTCTGACTTACCAGCAATGCCAATCAGACTGTTTAACAGCTGCAGCAACTTCAGCTCCAGTCAGTAGAACCACCTCCAAGTCTACTGTCTTCTTCCTCACGAGAATGCGTGTCGGTGGGATTGGAGGGATCCCACTGACACACATTCCCTGAGTTCAGGTCAGAAGGCCCTCATCTGTCCCATAAGATGTTGAACAGTTTACCAGAAGTTCTTGGAGCTGACTGAAAGTTATCTTTCATGGTCCCACTAAACTTTTCCCATCACCGTAACTTGATGGCTGAAGCTGTGCATCACTTTTCCTGCTAGTACTCAGCTGCCTCTAGACTCCCACAGGTCATCCTGATGGCATCTCTCACCTCTGGTGTCCACCAGCAGGTTTGGGAATTGCTGCCACGACCAACACCGACAATCTTGCAACCACAGCTCCATGAAGCCACCTCAGCAGTTACTGCATGGAATATAGTCCATTCAGATTCCCTATCCCCCAACACCCCTGAAATGTGAGCCCCTGTTGGTCTGGCTCCAGGGCACGGCCACCGTAATCCCTCTGTGCTGGGTTCACTCACATGAGACGGAGTACATACCCACAGGTTGACCTTACCAAGAACACTTTCCAATCACAAATTGCCCCAGAAAACATAGTTCCTAGGATCATATGTACTCAAGACCCTCCGCCACTTTAAGGTGGCAGTTGATGGAGGGGGCATTGCGTTAGTTTGTTGCTAAAATCAGATTGGTAGCAGATATACTACAAACAAATGCAGATATCTAGTCCAAGTGTAAAGCATAAGGCCAGATGCCCAAAATGTTGAAGCACCAAGACCTCTGAGCATTTACCACTCCATAAACCTAAGGATTACTGTAATTTAAGTATTTTCCAACCTTTTTCAGGCAGAAATCCTTTTTAACAAGTCAGGCATGAAATTCTTGTCACTTGTGAAATCTACCCATTATAGAATTTTCACATCTTGTAAAATGTGTTGGGTTATGCATTTGCTCTGATTATGTCATATATGCCTAATGCACTGTCAATGGAGCGTAAAACTTGCCCTTCCACATGAGGTGCAGAGGGAACAAAATGGTATTTTGTAATCTGGGAATGGGACCAGATTGACTTTGAAATAACTGCTGTTACTACAAAATGTGATATTGAAAACAACAACCAAAACCTGTTAAGCAGCGACAAAGTACAGAAACAAATAAAACCAGTGCATATGTTTATGTTTCTGCTCAAAGAAACATAGATCACTCAAGTCATAGTTTTGCAGCTGCTCTACATTATTTCAATCTTGTTGGCCAAAATGTAATGATTATCTGCTGACCGATTAATGATCCTGTTCAATAGTAGCTGCTGTGACAAATTCATACTGTTGTCTGTAACTGCTTTACTATAATAGCACCACCATATTATTTATCAGTTTCTGCCAGCAGAGACATTCTCTCAACATTAGTAGTAACTTAATGTATCATTTCATTGGTAGAGTGTGCAGAGTGAGAAGTAATCAGTGAGGCTAATACCAAATTTAAACAGAAACAATGGATTTCATGCATCATGCGCATAGTTAAATTTCAATTAAATTTCGATGCAGGGACATTGGACTCCTACACTAACTATATTGTAATATCTGAAGAGGTAATTACAGAATGCAAATGTATTGCATAACTAGGCATCACACATAAAAATTTTAAAGCTTTTGTACATTCATAATATAGCTTAGATACTAGGATGGATAAAAGAGATGGATGGGAGAACCTGCAACTATGTGAGATAAGGGATCTAAACTGAAAAAGTGTTATGAAATAAAACACAATGCTGGTCAAGCTGTGTGGGTAAAGATGACAAAGAGACGACAAAGTAACAATAGATTCACAAGTTATATTAAGTTTCCTCCTACATGAGAAAATTCTTTGTGTCAGCATCTATGCAGTCTTCTAAAACTGGAGCTGACAGCGACTTTATATAATCACTGACACACTGCTTGTTTGTTTGTGCTGGATTCAATGTTATTGAAAATGGCATCTCAAGGGTTTTGTTGTATTGATGGAGTTCCTCTTTCTGCATAAATATCCACACTTATGTAGTTGTGTTTTATTTTCCATAGACTTTGAATGAATACAAATAAAATACTTTTTTTGTATTTGCTTTGTCCATCCATTCACTTTGTTTCAGAGCCAAATAGATATATTAACAGCTTCTGTAGATAGCCCTCAGAAACTAAAGGATGTCTGGATTTTTTGTTCTGCTGTTCAAACAGTGATAAATGCCTGGCAAGCTTGTCTCTCATTTGAATTGATATTATATTTCAATTATTGGAACAACATCAGTAAATTAAATCATTCTTGAGCTGAGCTAAGATAATCTGCACCGCATTTTTTTAACTCAAGGTATTTGTACAAGTTTGTACAATAATGTAAATCAGAGAGAGAAAAAAAAAACCCACTCAACCGCCCCTTCCCCTTCCCCTCACATAACAGGCTCTCAAATTCATGATAATAACACAACTCATGTGCAAGATTGAGGTGAGTCTATCACACAAATATACAGATATACATACAACAACAGCAAAAAACAAACAAACAAACAAACAATGCACTGCATTTAAAGATATCTACAACAAAATACATATGAGTTGTAGATTGAAAACATCAACTTTTGACTGATTCCTTTTTTATGTTAAAAAATAGCGACAGCCATGTAATGCGCTGGCGACATGTACGGGGTATCCGAGTTGGCTATCCTACATCCAGCTGGGATAGGCTACAGCATACCTTTGACATGCAAAGCAGATACGTGGCTGAAGAGGAGATGATTGCAATCAAGAAAATGGACGGGTGGGTGTAAATTATTGCAACAAAAGGACTTTTCTGAATTGTCATTAATTAGGTTAATTAGAATTAGAATTCAGATTTGATAGCATTAGTGGCACAGCGGGTAGCTCTGTTGCCTCATGGCAAGAAGATTCCAGGTTCAATTCCTGTCTCTCTGTATGTTTGTATGGTTTTCCCGTTTCTATTTGGGTTCTCTACAGGTTCTCCAGCTTCCTCCCACCTCCAAAACATGCAATTTGGAAAAGGTCACACCAAAGTGTTTGTAGGTGCAAGTGTGAGCAGGTATGGTTGTTTGTTTTTTGTGTGGCCCTGCCATGATTTGGTCCCCCACCTTTGGCCTGTAGCAGGCTGGGATAGGCTCCAGCAGAATCTGTGGCCACCAAGGTGGACAAGTGGCTGTAGACAACACAATTGTGATTATCTTGTCTACAAGTAGATTTATCGTATTTCTACATGTTTCTGCAGTTTCTTGTGTTTTCTAAGTTCCTATGATCACAGGAACTATTTTAGGTACCGTAATCATGATAGAAGGTACGGTTAGGCTGCATATCTTATCAATTACAACGGTGTTCCCTTTTTGCTTGAGTTTTGTTTTGTTTTTTTAATTTTATTTTGCTGGCAAGTTGTGTCAGGTTAATTCTACAGTCGAAGAACTTTTAGTACGTTGAATTATTTGTAAAATGTTTTTAAACACCTTTAGAAATTCTAGGTCATGATGGGGACAATGAGAAGTGCAAGCTCCACTTCAACATCATTCACTCAATAAAAGCTTTGGCTGTGTCACCAGAGAAAAGCTCTTCTGATATTTTTGAAAAGGCCCAAACCCATGTTACTGACTGAAACAATCATCAGCAGTCAGATGATGTTGCCTTTGTCACTTCTGACACTTCTCCCTCTGTCTTCCCTCACTCTGCCCCACCCACCGTCTCAGTCCATTCTCAGTCTTTTTGCTCCTTTAACTGCTCCAAGTTTGTGTGTTGAAGAGACTTTCTGTTCGATGAAGGAGGGGGCAAGTAGAGACACATCTATACAGTGTGACAAATTATCATGGGAAGCTGAAATTTGGAGAAAATTATGTAACAGCAGCTGTACCTGCTTTTAGATATGTGTGGGTGTTGTAAGTGTGGGATTGATGTGACATAGAAACACATGTGTGGTGTTAGTAGCTGATTGAAATAATGGGTCTGTTTCATGAAGCAGGGTTAGCAAACCCTGTGTAAAACCTGTGGGTCTGGGCGGACTTACCCTGAGTTTGGAAACCCAGGGTTTTCGGTTTCTTAAAAGGCTATTCAGGATTAGTTTTATCAACCCAGGGTAAGTTTACCCGCAGTTTAGCAGGTGCGACACAACTGGAGGAAATTGCTGCTTGAGTCAGTGCGTAAATTTAAATGTAGTCCGATGCAATCACAATAAAATTAAGGAGGGAAACAGCTTTACGATTTTATTTTATTCAGGTGTAGTCCAGCGGGGGAGAAGCACACATGTCGGCAGCTGAGAATTAAGTCTAAAAACACAGTTCATGCAGGTCAGACTTTTGCATCATCTCATGAGGGATTCTCCTCATTTTCATTATGTTAGACATTATACAGTAAATATTAACTGGACGTTCAACTGTTCAGTTGTATCAAGAACATAATGCTCTTTTCACTCACAGAAATGTGCTCTCACCAAGTTTTGTTAAATAAGGAAATCTTAACGTTTTAATGTTATGTAAATAAAACAGTCATATGCATATTCATATGAATATTACAAAAACAGTTCACAAGAAGAATATTCATACCATTGCGTATACCTGCATTATATAAGAATTAAAATCAAGAACTGACATCTAGATTTTGCCTGGTTTCCTTGAAAATAACCAAAACTGTTTCAGTTCTTACATCAATAGCTGTGACATTGTGCTGCCTATAACAGCTTTAAGGCATTCCAAGTTTTATTTTCTGACTTTTTTTTTCACATCATACACACAGGAGTTACCAATTGATAAAAATAAGAAGAAATTGACAATAAATTTAAGAAAACAATGGTGGTATAATATTTTATGTAACTGTTAGTTCTCTTCCCACACAATAGTGAAATAATGTCTAACATTGCTCCGTTAACAAAACTCACTCCAAAAAGCCAAAAACAAAGGGATGATTTCAGTAGTTTGTTGTGACATGTAGATTTTTTTGGTTAGACTAATGGATTAAATCTCGAGGATGTGATGGGTGGATGTGTGGGTAGAACTCATTGCTACCCACTTTGCCTGTTGCTGGAGTTTATAACAATAACATGTTTATACATCATGATTTTGATTTCCAAATCTTAATTGAAAAATAAAATTTTCAACAAAGAGAACCTGCAGTATGAGAATGGATGGATGGATGGATGGAAGGATGGATGGATGGATGGATGTCCAAACCAATTAGAAAGTAAACACATTCTTTTCTAATACAATTTGACGTCGTATGATTAAAGGCAACATGTTGATGATGTTGTGTGGAGTCTTCGTCCGTTCCCTTCAGGGGTTCTGTCTTCTGACAGTCCTAAAACAGAGTAGAGGTGACTCGTTCATAGGAATAGATGTAAGACAGAGTTCTTTCTAGATATTTTTGCACACTGTAGCGTGCATGCAACAACCGTTTTGAAATCAACATCAGGGACAGTTCTGAGGTTGCACTTTGGAGGGTGCTCAAAACAGATGTTTTGTGCCAACAACATTCTGGCACATAAACCATTATTCATTTCACCATTTCATACTCGTCATTTGTGTAGTGTTGTAGATGTTACAGAAATCAAACGCCAATCCCCATTTTCAGACCAGCAGTCATAATATATGGATGAATGAGTGTAAATGAACTGCTTTTGGCTACTGAGACAACTTTAACTGTTTGGACATATGTCTTTACCCCCCTGCTGCTCCGGCTTAATGGCCTGAGTCTCTCAGCATCTCTTCCTGGTTGCACTGACAACCAAAATTACATTCATATCCAAATGATTTATTCAAGTTGAGTGTCAGTATTTGATAACTATATGTATCAGTATAAGATTGTCGTTCCACTGTTCATAGTTGCATTCACTAACATTTCTTGCCATTACATATATAAAAGGAAATCACAATATATATCAGAATGAACACTTTCTCAGCTTTTACTTGTCTTTTCTTCTCTGTCTATTTGACGCGTCTCTTTTTCTGTTAAACAAAGGTCAACGTTAACACAATTGACAGGAGAGATAATAACAATTGTTTTTGGGGTTGTTGTAGTTAATGCAGTCAGTAGGTAATTTTGTTCTTGCTTTCACCTGACAAAATACTGAATATCTATCTATCTATTCATCCATCCATCCATTCATCCATTATTTCCATTACGACCATAATGGTCTCATCTACAGCCGGTTTTCAGCTTTGTGGAACACAGGTGTTACTGGAGCTTATCCCAGCTGGCTACAGGCAAGAGGCGGGGTACACTCTTGATGAGTCGCCAGTGCATTACAGAGAATATACATCCATCTATTTAAAAAGAAGACACTGCAAGTGAGGGTACTCTTAAAATTACCCCATACCGGCCTCATTCTTTTTTGTCAAGTACACGATGAAGTGCGGTACCAGTAGTTGGTAAGCAGATTTAAGAGAGATTTCAACATAGCCTTTTGTCGGCCAGAATCAACAACAATCGTGATTTGCTAACTACATAATAGTGGAAGCTAGTTGTTAGCTGACTGGCTTTGACTAACACACATACTTGGCCAACATCATTATGTTCCACCACACCTGCGTTTAATCTCATTACTAGACAACAAAAAAAATTACTTTCAATGAATTGCATTTTGTCCACTTACACAACGATGCTATGGTGGCATTTTCAGAAGGTTACATTTGGTCTTTCTTCAAAATCTTGCATTGTCATACCGTGAACAAATGGTGGAAATATAAAATATTTACATTTTTGGTTGGATATATTTAAAAACAACCACAAAGAACCTCTCTGAGGTGGACTCCACCTCTTGTGTAATGTCAAGTGGGATAGGCTAAAGAAAACACATTTATAAAAAATGGATTGATAACAAAGAAATCATTGAAGATATTTCTTTTCCTCCACTATAGATCAAAAAGGAATTTTAAATGAGATGTGCAAAGGCTGATATATTGGACAACAGATAGTCAAGGGATTGAGTATCTATTACTGTGTTTCGTTCCATAAAACAAAGCAATACAAATTTGCATTAAGCCACAGATTTCTAATTTTACTTCCATATGTGATATTTTATTCCCACAAGACATGAAAGAATAGAAAGCAGGAAAGACACAACCATTTCAATAACTCTAGACAGGCTTTGTTGCTATGATGTCCTCTGTGGATTTCATAGTTGAAGACTTAAATTCAATTATCATAAGCATTACAGGAATGGCTATGTAACACTTGTCAATATTTTTTTTTCCTTTTTATAGAGAAGTATGGAGTCTACTGTACAAGAGCAAAAGCTTTGTTGCATGTTGCCATTCAAAGCCCCAGATGAGCACGGTGAAGCTAACTGAGCCTAGGGCTTACAAGAAGGTATGCAAGATAATGTCCTGTACAGAGTTTCCAGACAGACTTAAAACCACTTCCTGTCTCTGCTCAAACAAACTGTCAGGATGGTCCTGGAAGTTCATGCACCAGGGCTTTGAGTCTCTGAGTGGTGGTACTTAACATTTATTATGCTTCGTATGAATCCACAGTCTTAAGACATCTGTACCTGGTATTCCAACTTGTCCTTCGCTGCTGTTGTTATGAAACATTTTCAGTATTCCGAAAAAAGATTGCCATTATTTTCCATAGCCTAGTGGCCAGTCATGTTCTGTTATCCACCACACAGACCCATTACAGTGCGTTAGACATGGCCGATCTGGCTGGTCATGGGAGGAAAGCTTGGCTCCTGACTACACAACAGCGGGCTTTGTACAAGAGCATAGATCAACTATGAGGAACCTATTGCTGTGAATCAGTTCCTGTGTCCACTACATAAGAGCTTGATTCAGTCTGAGTACTCCTTCAACAAAGCCTTTGACAGTGTGCAAAACCCCTGGATGTGATGCTGCAGCGGAACACTGCCATGCAGATTGAGAGGGGAATACTGTTCACACAGACAAGTTGCTGGAAATATCTGTTTTATTCATGGTGCAAACAGGAAGTAGTTGCACTTTGTCCTATTTAGACTTGCTTTGACTGTGAACCTTCTCTCTTTATCATTACTGCATTACTACTACATTACTACAGAATATATTTCACTGCAGTGGTTGGAGATAGAACAATAACAACACATTAAAAAAGAAGCTTTTCTTGTTGATTCCTGATCGGAATTAAAAGGAACCAAGAAAAAAGAAACCTGTTCAGTTTCAGGCACCATTTCCATGACTGCAGTTTTACTGAAAATAGTTTTTTAAAATTAAGTGTTAGGACAATGTTGTGTACAGTTATCTTGAAGAGAATTGAAAATGCTGCAGTTACTTCAACAACTAGTGGCCTGCCAGTATAGTAATTTTCCAAAACCAACACCACACACACACACACACCAACACCACACCTGCTTAGATAAACACCTCCTTAGACTTCTCTCGCAGCTGAAATAATTCATTCATTCATTTTCTATTGCTGCATCCGCTGTGGGGGGTTGCAGGGAGCTGGAGCCTATCCCAGCTGACTGATGGCGTGAGGCGGAGGCAACTCTGGTCGTGATGCCAGTGCAGAGCCACAAAGAGACACAGACAATCGTGTACTCACACACTCACTCCTACGGTCAATTTGGAACGGCCAATTAACCTTAACCATGTTTTTTGGAGGTGGGAGGAAGCCAGAGGACCTGGAACCACCTTGCTGTAAGGTGACAGTGCTACCCACTGTGCCACCATGCCGCCCTAAAATAATTCAAAGTGCACATAAACTCTTATGTTCGACATCAACAGGTGATCTCAGTTTTGGTATCCCCAAAAATCCCCCCAAATACATCTCTATCTGCTCCATGTTTTATTACATTCAATGCTAGTTGCTAACTTGTTTTGGTCACTGACACAATGATGCTGTGTAGATGTGAGCAGCTAGCATAATAGTGCTTTCAGAGCAGTGATGCTGAGGTTCTGCTTGAATGGCATTGCTTCTGTGTTTTCTTTGTGTTTTGCTCCTGGCATTTTGAAAACCATCACTTTACACACCATCTTCCCTTTTCATTCATTTTCTGAACTGCTTTATCCACCGTAGGGGGTCACGGGGAGCTGGAATCTATCCCAGCTGTCTTAGGGCTTGAGGCTGGGCAAACTCCGCCAGTGTGCCGCGGAGCTGCACAAAGACAGACAACCATGTACGCTCATACTCACACACACTACCGGCAAGTTGGAACGACCCATTAACCTGAAGCACATGTTTTTGGAGGTGGGAGGGAGCCGGAGAACCCAAAGAGAACCCACACAGAAATGGGGAGAACATGCAAACTCCACACCGAGCGGGACTCGAACCCGGAACCGCCTTGCTGTGCGGCGACAGCGCTACTTGAAAAATATCTAAAAGCATGCAGAACCAGTAGTTTGTGGCAGAATCTTTCAAAATTAACACCGCAGAAAAAGTTTTGTTGTTCAGTAAATCTAGATCGGAAGCAAAACCATGCAGTCGAACGCTGTTGTGTCGTTTTTCTTGCTGTAGTATGGTGATGTGTTTAAAACTGCACAATGGACATGATTTTCAGAGGAGTTGTCTTTGCCAATTAAATGGTAGCTGAACAGCACTGGAGCCATTTACTGGAGCCATTTTCAAAAGCGTGTTAAAGAAAACTTGTAAATGAATGTCCAAAATGTAATAAATGAAGAAGTAATAGTGAATAATATTTCACAAGAGTAAAGTCAAAAGAATTGAAAGGTTTCATTAATGGGTTTAACAATTCACTACAATCAAAGCGTTCTTCTGATAGGCTCATGCCAGGAATCTGAATTTGGTTTTGAAATCATAATTTGAGTACACTGTTGATTTGTGAGGTTAAGAAATTCTTCACATGGATGATAAAATACAATTTTTTTTAATTACATTTGGCTTTAATTTCACGTCAATTTCATCCACATTTGAGTGGAAAAGTGGTTGTCATAGTCCACATACACATATCATAAGTAGCTAGCTAACTTACATTCATATATGGAGCTGATTGCCTTGTGGTTTGAAGTAGAGACAGAGTACTAATCTGCAGATTGGTGTCTCACTACTCACTACTCCCTACTCACTCTGTAGACTTAAAACTGCACAAAGATGTTCCATGAAGTTTTGTGTGCTAAACTGAAGAGCAACTTTGTGAGTTAATTAAAATGTACCTTTCATCCTCACTTTCAAGTATGTATGCCACTTATATAAATGCTAAAAAAATTACCTCCGTAATGATATTGCATTGTTAAAATGCTGCACAAACTGTAGCACCTGAAATGTAGAGCAGCATGGAGAGTGACAACATATGCCAAACACAATCTGCACACATACTTATCAGCACAGTTGATTAGCTGCAGGATATTCATAAAGTGGCAGATGTTTACATATACAGCAAGCTATTTCATATTTTCGTCCACCCCCTGAATGTTCACACTGACAGATCTGGCAGAAATGTTAATATAGCTCCTCTCATGCATCTGCGGTAATGAGATGAGCTGGGATTTGCTACAGTCTGCGGCTTCTGCTGTTGCCATGATCGTTTGTGTCACCAACTAAATCTCCCATTGATTAAGGCTGTGAACAGGCCCAGCCAAGCTGCTTCGCTGGCTGCGGCTGGCATATGTCATTTCTTGTGTGACAATCCATGAGACGCTTTCTTTGTTGTTGTCAGGGTCAGCAGTAGACATAGAGGGAGCAGTTCAGATGACAGCTAGTTTTTTTGAAACAGAAAGAAATAGTGTCAAATGAATAAATGGTCTTTTTGTTTGTTTGATAGAGCACAGTAATGAATCAGTTTTTTTTCACCAACTCAAGGATGTTTTTAAATCTGTTTCTTCAATGCTCCGTATCTCTTCTGGTTATTCCAGGGTTGATTTGGTGTTACCTTTACAACCTGCAGATTTAAAATACAGTATGTTACCAAACTATATTCACATGAATTAAATTAATTTGTTCATTATCAGTGTCTCTTTAAAAGAAAAAAAACAAAAAAACACGTTGATTTCAGTTAAACTGCCTGAAAAAAGAGATGATGAATAAAACATGAGTGACAGACAATGAATGTGTGAAAGAACTCTCTTCCACTGTTGCCTGTAATCCATTCGAATCCAACATTTTTTGTTCTCTTGTCCTTCCTGGCAGACATTCCTCAGCCAGGTCCAATTTGAAACACAAAGGTCTGACCCCTCCTCCACTTAAACACACTCACACACTATGCATTTGCTCTGACAAATCTACTCATCACACTCGTTTCCACTGCAATGCATGGATGTTAATGACTATTGATTTCCTCTTTATCTTGATAGTTAAGTAATTACCTGGACCATTTTTTTCTTTGTTTGCGAACAAAAGTAGTACATAATACAACACAAGAAGAATATAACGAATTTTGGAGGCAACTTGCAAAAATTCTTTTGTAATTATATATAGGATTGTATAATTGTTCTTTTTTCACCAATTGCATCTGTTATGCATAAACTAACAAGAGATTGTAATGGAACCTGGTACGATGGTTTGTGATGCAGCAAGAAACAAGTTAATATTAGAGTTTGGTTGTTGTTGATAATTACAAATAAACTCCTTACTTTAATTTCTGAATGATTGAGTGCACCTGAATATAAGCCACATCACCTAAATTAAATAAACAAAGACAAAAAAAAAACCTACTTTGTACAATCATCAAAGTTGATTTTGTATATATACTGTATGTCACACCTGTCTGTAGGTCGCAGGTGTGAAGGTGTTATAACGTGAGATATTTATACCGATAGAATGTTTAATCACTGCTTTTTTTCTCAAACAGTGCCACTCTAACACGATAGTAAAACAACGCTACAATATCAACCTCGAAGAATTAATTGATTCCAAGCGTACAGGGGCTCTATTTCCTGCTTTGACAGCCAGATTAACAGCCTTTAACTTAAGAGCTGCATCACGTGGCTTTCTTTAACTGTTTTCCATCATAAGAGATGGTAGTGAAGTTTTCAGCACATTATCTCTTCCACCTGTCTGTCTTGCTCTTGTGCTTACCTGTTTCTTTTTCTTTTTAATGAGAGACTGGCATCACACATTGTACATTAGTGATGAAAATGATTTGCTTCGTACTTGCTGTGATGTTTTTTTTTTTTTAGTTGGATATTCAATGGACAACTGCTAGAACAGCCGCGAGCCAAAGAGTGTTGAAGCAGTTAATGGCATTTACGTATAGACATTATTGGCTGTTGGACTTGTGTTAATATGATTGTGACATTTAACAAACTTATTTATGAATGCATTAGAATGAAAATGCCTTGTAAGAGAGATTATTTAAGTGCTAAAGTCATACTCGTACATATTTTCCAGCTGTAACTGTGGGCAGTCAGTGTAGTCGGGCCATGTGCAGTCATGTGTGTCAGTGGAGTCGCTTCAGAGGGAGGCCTGAAGGAGGAGATGCTTCTTTCTTTTTGGTTGGATAATTTCAACATCTTGCTGACTTTTTCCAGTGTTTCCTCACAATAATCAAACGTAGAGCTTTGTAAAGTAATCGTTGTACATGCCATCACTGATGTTCTCCTGAATTCTGACATTACTTGCTTTGAGGATGGCAGCTTGTTTCAAACAAGTGTGTGTTATCCGGTAACATCTGAAATTTTTTTACCTCATCTTTCTGATGTTGAATAAGTCAAGTTTTTCAAGTTTTTGGCTATCACTCCTTCTTAATGCCACAATCAGCAAATGGTGCTAAAAATATGAAAGTGTGCAGGATTTCAACCTCAATCTTATGCTCAAACACAACTACTTGCGTCATTCTTCATACACTCTGTCAAGTGCATACTCTCAAGGTGAGACTGCATGTGCTCTTGTTTCCACTTTGTCTTTTATCACCTGAATGATGGGCAGGATGCAGGATGGAGAACAAACTTACAGACATTCAGATGATTGCTTGGCACCCCAAAACAATAGAGGTAAATAGATTTATTGTTTGAGCATACACCAATCAATACCTGCATTAAAAAAAATCTGTTGTCTTTCCAAAAACATTCCTAATAGTCTTGGAAATCTGAAGACCTGAAGGTGCTTTACATGCTGCATTGTCAGTTTGTCCTTGACTGCGTTATGAAGGACTGAAAAGAGTACTGAAAGCCTCCTCAATGAAACAGAATAAGACTCCTGAACCTTGGGCTGTCAGTGTCTCAAACAGATGTTTGGATCTGGATCATCCTCCCCCATGAGATTCAGCCTTTCTGCTAATCTCCTCTCTCCCTACTTTTTTTTTTTTTAATGTTATTACATCTCTATCTCCCTTTGTGTTTGGCTGTCTCTCCTAACTGCATGAACTGAACACTGTGCTGCTTCCCCTCTGTTTGTGTGTCCTGTCCTATTTCCAGGTTGAATAGAGGTTGTGTGGCTCCGGTCCAACATAAAGTTAACCATCAATATTCTGGAATCATATTCTTATAATTTATACAGTTAACCTACCTTGTCTTTATTTGTATATTTTATCACATACGGAAGGAAAATCATCACAAACCTTACTTTTTCAATTTTAATCTCAACACACACATACTCTAGGGTACAATAAAAATGATTGTGTCAGAGGGCGCGATGAAGTGAGAAACATCTTCCAATAAACACAGTTTCTGTCTTGAGAAAGAAAATAATGAATAATGCAACTTTAACGTCATTTGAAATCATTTGATTATCATTTCTTTTATACCATTGTCAATTGGTCTGTATGCTTGGAATTTTCTGTTTGATCAAGACTAGTTCTGGCTCAAAAATCTGATCTTGCATCTGACAAATAGACACGGTCCTCTCTGGATCATCTGACAAGAAACACCCAAACCTTGGCTTGGACTTCATTTAATAAAAACAAACATGAATGGATGAGGTAGCGCTGTCGCTGCACAGAAAAGCGGTTCCGGGTTCAAGTCCCGCTCTGTGCAGAGTTTGCATGTTCTCCCCGTGTCTGTGTGGGTTCTCTCTGGGTTATCCCACTTCCTCCCACTTCCAAAAAACATGCACTTCAGGTGAATTGGCCGGTCCCAAATTGACCATAGGAATGAATGTGTGTGTGCGTGTTGGTCTGTCTGTGTGTAGCTCTGCAGTGCATTGGCGTCGCGTATGGCATTTCCCCACCCATGCCCTAAGACAAGCTGGGATTGGCTCCAACTCCCCGCGACCTGCACAAGTGGATGAAGCGGGTTGAGAAAATGAATGAATGACTGAGTGAATGGATGATGCAAATGTCAGCTAATTTGAAAATTCACCTGTTCATCATGATTTGGCCAATAAACTTAACAACAGAACTCCCAAGGCAGTCATTTTGACTGCTTTAAAATTTGACATGTCATAACTTGGTTTTAAAAAAACCTATGTACCAATAGGAGCCTGACTTTCCCTAAATGTGTGTATATTTTATTCTAACATTGTTTGATCATTAAAACTTCAAAACATGAAAGAGATCTCAGTATTACTATCTAGAACTACCATAGGCAGTCATTTTGACTGCTCGGACATTATTCGTATATAATTTGGATTATCGTTACAAATATTTAAGAATAAATTGGTTGAATAGGTAAAAACACATCAGAAAACTAAATTAAAGCTTTGATGGATCGTTTCATTTATTTAATAAACACAACATAGATTCTCTGCAATTACACATCCAAATTCGAACTTTGACATAAAAACAAATATATTTCTGTGGAAAACAAACAAACAAACAAATGTATCATGGTTCAAAATAGGTTGGTGTCATCATTAGGCCTTAAAAATGAAAATTATTAACTATCATGAACATTTGGTAATGCTGTGATGGCTGCCAGCCAGCTGGAGACACTGATGTTCCAATGCCAAGACAGGTTACCTGTGTTGACTGTGAGTGATTGGGAGCCATAAGTAAACCATCTTGGCATTGTAAAGCAGTGTCTCCAGCTGGCTGGCAGCCGTCACAGCATTATCAAATGTTCATAATAGTTAATCATTTTCATTGTTAAGTTCTAATAATGACACTAACTTATTTTGAACCAGGATAAATTTGTTTTTATTTCAACATTCAAATTTTGATGTGTATTTGCAGAGAATCTATGTTGTGTCTATTCAATTAATAAAATGCTCCATCACTATACCTTTAATTTAACGTCCTAATGTCTTTTTACCTATTCCCCCAATTTATTATTGGATATTTTAATGATTATCCAAATTATATACAAATAATGTCCGAGCAGCCAAAATGACTGCCCTAGGAGTTCTAGTAGATGCAAAATCCTGGTACACCGAGGGTTAATGCATGATATAATAGTCGACAAACTAAGACATAAAATTATATGATAATAAGGACACAGTTTGTTTTACCACTAATAGCTTGAGATTACAGATTAGCACTCATGGTAAACATATTTTTCTTGTGGCTGCATCAAAGTCAGCCTACCCACGTGCAAACTAATCATGTTGTTCAAATATAATAAATATGTGTTATCGTGTGTTTGATGACATAAGTGTTCTACTTGCATCAATAATGCATTTAGTGTTTGTCATTGCAGCAGCATATTCTTCCATTTGTCCCATTCACTGCATTAGTTCTAAGCTGGTCATTGAAATTCAGATGAAATATCCTAATAACGCCTTCAACACCAATTTCAGCTAAAGCTTAGAGAGACAGATGTATGCAGGTGGAAAAACATGAATACTCAAGCTTTATGAGGTTCAAACTATGATATGATCAGTTGTGTTTTTATGGATGTTCTATCGCCAGTACTTCAAATGAGAAATTTTGTCTTGAGGTTGTTTCAGCCCAGATTTACCCAAAATTCAGGCTGACAAGCTGTTTCCTTTTCAAGTACCTCTTGAGATTCTGAACACAACTGATGGGACTTGAAGGTCAAAATGTCTTGAAAGCCTGCGAGAGCACTTCTGACGAAATGCTTGATTTTGTTCACAACTAGCCCGATGATGAATTTAATCATAATTTGTTCAGACCTACAAGTGTTTACGATTCAAAATTAGTTATCAATCCATGTAGTCAAAATTCTTTTCAACTATTGAAATGGATGAAGAGAGAAAACAAAATTAGATGTAATGACCAATTTCTTTTTTACAGTATAAGAGAAATACACCTTGTGTATGAGAAGGAGGCTAGTCTTTGTATTTGACTGAAAAATTGAAGCAAAATAAGTAAAAAAGAAAAAAACAGCAGGCCACTTTAAAAAGGTTGCATTCATGTTGCACCATCCACATTTTACATCTAAAGAAAAGGAAGAAAAGGTTTTTTTGTGCAAAAATAAATGTCTTAAGTTGTTTATATGAATGTTTGTCAAAAAGTACCCCCCCCCCAAAAAAAAAAAAAAATTCATGGCTGATACTATACTTTAAGTTGATTAAACAATGGTGCCCTACTTTAAGTGCATTCATTTTAAAATGAAATGCTGTATGAAATATATCAGTATAGTTAGAGAACAACAAGCTGCTTCATGCACTGACAGGGGGTGCAACCATTAAACCTAAAGTAGGAAATTTTGCCCTAACTGGTGCATTCTGTATGGGTGAGAACCATATGTTTAGTTTGCGTAATAGAGTTGCATGCTGTAGAAAAGTGGAATATTTACATATATCTTTCTCTGAATGAATATATGATTATCCTGCATAAAACAAACTTGCCATTTACTGTGATGAAGTAAAGATTTTCTTTTGCCTCTTTTCATCCTGACTTCTGGTCTTTATCACCTTCACACTGCCAAATGTTGCTCTAATAACTCAAAAGCAACTGTCGTTTCTCTGAAACTCCATCTGTTTTAGTCCCTGCAGGCTCAGTACCTGCTGGAAAAAAAATTATTCTGCTAAGATAAAATACTGCCCATCCACACAGTGTCTTTGTGTGACATTGTTTGGCGAATGAGAGGTTTGGAGCTGCATAACTGCTGCCCTACATTGCCTAAGTGTTTTCAAATTGGAGGTAGAAGTGGGTCATAACACAAATGGGAAGCAGGAATGCAGCCCGTGAATAATCCAGACAGTTCATTGGTGTGGAAAGCAATTAATCAAAACATGTAGCTCCTTGTTAATGATTTGGTAGTTTACTCTTGTTGAAGCATGTTCTATCTGAGTAGTGCATGACAATGTACAGTAGTTTATTTTCAACCTATCTGCCTGGTAAGAAAATTCTTACTCTGATTGCTGTGAGTTACAAGTCTGAAAACCTAAAAGCAAAATGTGAATAGACATCTCAAATAACCCTTGATACAAAAGAAAATGGACAAATACCTCAGTGTGGAACCAGCCCATATGTAAAAATCAATTTGACATGTGCGAGCACCACAGCATATTCACTTTAACCTGCAGACTTATGTAATGAAAAAACAACAACAAAACAACCCCTTCCCCCCCAAAAAACAACAACAAATGTTGAGGAGGAAAAAAATATATGTAATGAGTAATATTACTCATAATGTATCATCCGGTACGTGATGCACAGTTATGCTATCATCTGTATGAAGCTGAACTTAAGCTATGCTATGAGTTATGATGTCTCTTGCAAAAAACTAGAATACATGATCTAACTATGCATTTAGGGAGAGTCCAAAGGCCTTCCAATAGGCAAACTTTCACATTATGTTTGGGTATTATTTACAGTATTCTCTTAGTGAGATTTATATGTCTTTTGGGAGCAGTGTAATTTCAATTCCAATCATCTCACATGTACTTTAAAGTTTCTCAACCCTCTGTCTTGTCAACCACCTCATTTTATTCCATAGTAACAGATGCACTGATACTTGACTGCACATCCACCCAGTGATGGGTGGATAGGGTTAGGTTTAGGGTCCACAGATCATTAAACACAATAATCCTGGTTAGCCATGATTTATATCACCTGCATCAGCTAACCACAGAAATTATCAGTGTGCCACAGTCGTCTGTGCCATTTATATTGTTAATTAATCTTCAGCGTTGCTCTTTGCATCCAAAAGGCCAACATATCGTGAGAATAAATATCTCTGCCTGTACATGACTATACCAACACACCTTCCTATGCATCCAACTGATTAATTTTTTTACAGGGTGGCTTTTCATGTTATGTTACGTCTGAAATCAGAATGTCTGTTGTCATTGATGCTGGTTCCATTATAAACATGAATCTCAAGATCCTCTCTCTGCTTATGGACTCTGATGGATCATAAAAAGACCCAAAGGTTTAAGAAAACTGGAACCTTGCAACACCAACGAATTCCTCATTTGTGATGAACCCGTCAGCATTCTGGACAGCGATGAAAAGTAAACAGGTTCAATTTAACTGAATACTTGATTGAAATTTACCTGAATGATCCTATATTATGTTAATGCATTTTCAAGTTACTACATTTAGAAGTGAAAATATCACTTCACTGTAATTAGTATTTTAACTGTTTTTCTTCTATTTGAAAAGCACATGATAGCTTATTAAACCCAAATTCCTAAAGGAGTTAAAATTGTTACACAATACATCCACAATCCAAAGTCCAGAAAATAAAACCAGAATTGCTCATCATATCTTTTCTTGCTACTTTCCTTTGCCATTAATCATATCAAAAATCAAAAGACTTTGCAGAGATCTGAGTCCCTGGTTGGGAAACTAAGCTATAGATAAACTGTAGTGCATATTAGTCATATATTTCTAATTGTGCAAAGTTATGAAAACTCACTCCACCTACTGTAGCTGCTGAGTATAGTATTAGTAAATTATTATGTGCAATGCTATACTTCATATTTGAAATCTGACTTCAGTAAAACTAAATGCACTGCCAACACTCACGACAATATAATTGGTTTTGTAATTATATAACTATATGCCAGAAATTTGAGCAGAAAACTATGGAATATTCCAAACATTTTAAATCATAATTCTGAGGATTAAATGAAATACTATATGATGTTATGGATATGTATAGCAATACACCCATTGATAACTTTCAGTGTACAAAAATAGTGTACAGTATATTAACACATCAGTAGCATGGATATAAAAACCCTGCAAATGACGGAAAAGCCACGGGCATCTAGAGCACCAGTGTTAAGAATGAAACTACTGCAATGTTGTCTAACCAGTTTTTGCAACAGCCAGTCATTTTCCTTGACAACCAATTGTAACCCAATTCTGCACTTTATATGGTAAGGTCATGTATTTGTAGCATGGCCACTTGTAACATGTAAAGGCATAAATTAAGGTACACCATCTCAGTCTCCTGATTCATGAATACTGCGTGATATGGTCAGAAACTCAGCAACTGGAGAGAAAAAAGGTCTATTGTAGATTGTTTTTTTATGCCTTCTGTATTGAAGGTCAGTAATAAGCAGTCCTGCTTAAGAAAGGGAAAACATCAAATTTCATTTGGATTGAACAATTTTTGTTGACTAAGGGTGACCTTTAGTTGAATGTGGCCAAACCATTGCTCTATCGTGTTTGCTCTAATATCATGGAAAGGACCTTTCACCTCAATTCCTGCACAGCAGCAAATGACTGTTTCGTGTTATTTTGATGGCGTTTTAAACTTCAGGCAACAGTAACTTTACATATTATTCATGCAGCTTTTAGCATGCTAACACAACAATGTCAGACGGACCACTTTAGCTTGCAATGCTTGTAATGTGGGGCTTATTATTAAGTACCAGAAGTAATCAATAGAAACCTTGAACGGAGGCCTCCCTGCTGTGATGTATGCATTTTGGTTGTGTGTGCATGTCTGCATGTCTAACTAGAGATGACTTTTCTGCCCCTGTTGTACCACACAAGCAGACCGTATTCAGAAATGAACCGTCTCAGCTGTGATTATAGGGAGCAAGACTTACTTTGCTTCATATTTTTGTCTACATCACAAGTGTGAATGTGACATTGTTATGATTTCCTGATGAGGTATACATTACATAGTAGAATCCGCATATATGAATCTTTAATACAGTATGTATGTGAAGGACTGTTGTTTATGTTTATGCTAAGTTCTCTAAATAGTAAAGAAAGTGGAAACCATTTCAAATGTTAATTTATTCCGGCTTTAGTCATTATACTTAACATCACCAGTTCATGGTGTGCAATGCTATAACATTTATGCAAATCTACTAGTGGGTGTTTTATGTTTTCTGAGTATTTAAAGTGTCTTTTTACTGTTTTCCCCGTAGTTGCACAGAATGGTATGTTTGCACTACCGCAAGAGGCCAATTTATATAATGAAGTATCTGATAGTGACATTTACTTTAGATGTCCTTGGGAAATAGATGCTGCTGGAATGGAGAATAATTGTGGCACTAAGTCCAAAACTGTATCTACGCTGTATGATTGACTGGAGGCCAGTCAGTTAGGCCCCGTTTAGACTGCAGGCATATCAGATTTCCTTCCATATCTGATATTTAGGAATGACTGTTCACAACTCTTTTTAGCAAGTGTCCAAATGCAATCTGGCTCTGTTCAGACTGGGCCACATTATCGGCCGAGCTGACAGGTTGCCGTAGCAACAACGTCGGGCGGAGTCGTTCACTGCGCGTAATGTGTGAGGTCATATAATTGCGACGGCGGCAGCAACAACAACAACGATGATGAACGTGAAGTTTTGTTACCTTAGTGTATTGGCGATATCACTGTCTGGTAGAGGTGAAGAAAACACACACACACACACAGGACATCGTCAATTTCTTTTTTCGTGTTTTACCGCTCCGTAATGTGTAACGCTCTTCCTTCTGGCGCCTTCCTCTCGCTTCGTAAATATGCCGTGTCCAATCGGAGTGTCGGGAGCTGTTCAGACCGCAGACCCCTTTGTCCCTATCCGGCACGAAACTACCTACTACCTTGAAATTTGGTTTCAATCCGTCCCGCAAAAAATCTGATTGAGACTGTTCAGACTACATGCAAGACATGTGAAATCAATCTGGATGGGCTAAAAATCGGATGTAGGTTACTAGTCTGAACAAGGCCTAAGTGTCATCAGTTAGTGATTCAGTATTGGTGAACCAGTTTCAAGCTAGCTTGTTGAGAAAATTCTAGTGCCCCATTAGCATGCAATTAGTTTGTTATGGGCTCTCATTCATTCAGGTCATGGAAGGTTAAAGACAATTTAGTTCAGGACTGAGGATGGTGACAAAAGCTCTAATTTGTTCAAGCCCAAAACAAAAGTCCAGTTGATTCAGATCAAATTTGAACGATCTTCTATTAGCAAGCACAATACTTCAGTAGCTAAAAATTAATAATTAGACTAAACTACCATAATGGCTCCCTGGAAGCAAAGATACACCTCTATGGGAGGGATAAAAACAAACAAACAAAAAAACAGAAACTGTTTTCTCTACTGCACTGCACAACAGAGGTGACAGTCAGTTTTTGTATTTAATTTTAGCAGAGGGTTGTAATCTTGTAGGATAACCATAAACTTGTATTTAACCAAATGCACATGTTCTTTATCAATATAAATTTTTGTTAAGATATTTAGGACAAGCAAAGAATACAACACAACAAAGATTAGAGAGAGAACAAAGACTTGAGAGTCTGAAAAGTGTGGATGCAGAAGACAGGGTTAGATGGAGGCAACTGATTCGCTGTGGCTACCCATGAAGGGAAAAGCCGAAAGGAGAAGACTTACATCGTTTCAGAGGAATCAAAACTTGTAACTTTTAAGTTAAATATCAATAAAGGTTATTTTTCTTATGCAAGCCTGTCTTTGGAACTGATTATTAAACAATAGCTAGCTAACAAGGATGGATAGTCTGTCGGTGCTAAATGACAAAGGGAATTGAGCGGATGCTTCTGAAAATAAGCATCACAATCTCACAATCTATGATGACTAATGTGACTTTCCCAGTTACACCATCGGAAACTCCCTCAAGGCTGGGGCAAAACTCATGTTGCTTCAACAAAAAACACAATATGGCTTTGTCTTCTCTGTACCCGCCAGCTCTTCATTGTAATTTAGATAGTTAATGCTTTCACCAATAGCTAAATTTGCTAGCTTATCCATTAATTCCTTTTATATTGAAATGTAGCTGGTGATCCTTGATGTAGGTGGTGGCTCACAGAAAGAGGCACAGTGATAGTGGTTTTGTTGTATTCTTTCTTCTTCTTCTCCTTTCGGCTTTTCCCTTCAGGGGTCGCCACAGCGAATCAGTTGCCTCCATCTAACCCAACTACCTTCATGTCCTTTTTCATTACCTCTACTTACGAATGTCTCTACTTACGAAATTTTCTTACAAAATTTCTCAGCAGGAAAATATTACTTCTAGTTACGAAATAAATTTTGACTTACGAAAGGGAAATACAATATGTGCTGATACTTGCAGCTGTCATGTGCTGTCCCTCTGATGTACTCATTCCTGATCCTATCCATCCTCGTCACTCCCAAAGAGAACTTCAGCATCTTCATCTCTGCTACCTCCAGCTCTGCCTCCTGTCTTTTCCTCAGTGACACTGTCTCTAGACCAAACAACATCGCTGGTCTCACCACACCTTTCCTTTCATTTTAGCTGGAACTTCTGCATTTTAGTTGTTCCTCTCCTGGATACCAAAACCTGCCCATTATCTCCTCATCACCTATTTTCTGCACCAACATGTCCATTGAATTCTGCACCAATGTCAACTCTCACTTTTAGGTACTTCATCAAAGTCCAACCAGAATTTCTCCTTCTCCTCCAGCTCAAATCCTACCTGTGGAGCATACTCACTAACAACATTGACCATCACACCTTCAATTTCTAGCTTCAGACTCATCACTCTATCTGACACTCTTTTTACCTCCAGGACATTCCTAACAAACTCCTGCTTCAAGATAACTCCTACTACATTCCTCTTCCTATCTACACCATGATAGAACAACTTGAACCCTGCTCCTAAACTTCTAGCCTTGCTACCTTTCCACCTGGTCTCCTGGACACACAGTATGTCTACCGTCCTCCTCTGCATCATGTCAACCAACTCCCTACCTTTTCCTGTCACAGTTCCAACGTCCCTACTCTCAGTCCTATACTCTTGGCGTTTCTCTTCTCTCTGTTTCTATGAACACACTTTCCTTCTTCGACCAACAGTAGTCCAATTTCCACTGGTGGTCGTTGTTAACCCGGGCCTCGACCGATCCGGTATGGAAGTCATAAATTTGATTTGCATGTTTGATTTTGCAAAAGTTTTACGTCAGATGCCCTTCCTGACACAACCCTCTATATTTATCTGGGCTTGGGACCGGCACAATAAGACACTAGCTTGTGCCCTCTTGCGGCTACATTCTCAGAACAGATGTAAATAAGGTAGATAATTTGGGATTTCTGCCATTTTATTTTATTTTTCCTTTTTAAAGTTTCCCCCGTCCATCATATCCAGAAAACCTTGCAATTCATTCCACCTAGTTTACACATTTTTTTCAATTTGCACCTTAAATGTATAAGGTTAAAGTCTGTTTACTTATGTTATATTGATGGCGACAGCTGCTTCACACAATAGCACTGCAATGAAGTGAAAAAACAATTTTACTTCCATGTTACATAACAGTTGGTCTCATCCTCAAATTGGATAATAAGGAGCCTCAAAATATGCTGCCTCCCAATTTGAAGACATTTTCAGTTGATTTTCTCCCCTAAGTTAGCTGCTAAGCAATTCTATCTGCTAACTGGTACTAGCTGCCTTCCAAGTCTTCTGGTCTGAGCTGCTATCATAACATTTCACCCCAAAAAAATACCAGCCCCAACCTGCCTTTCCACCTGGCATTTATAGGGAAAACTGTTTCAATGCTGTCCCGACTTCTACTGCTGAGTAAATGCACTTGTTTTTAACCTTTTTGAATTTACGAAGAACATAATATAAATTTAAGGATAATGTCCGTATTTATTCACCAACATTATTCCAAAACAATTACCTGTGGGCTCTCAGTCTAAGCTGGAATGTACACATTGTAACCAGGGAGCTGTGAAACTTTGTGAAATGTGTCCTCTAAAAGAGCAAATTTTGAAAAAGAGCCTACTGAAGGGTGACCAGTGCCAGTAAATGTTGTGTCATCAGCATCAACAGCCATCAAACATGCCAGCAGGGGAGCCTCTGACCTTTCCCCAGGGATCACTATGGTGACCGTGTGCTGAAGCAGCGGGGTAGACCCCCACTGCACCTGAAATGTAAAGTTTATATCATTATCTTCATACAAGATAAGCACACACCTGCCAGTGGAGATGGGATGTGTGTCTTTGTACTAATGTAAATACTAGTTGTGCATGCAGTTGTGTTTTTGTAATGTTCCTGTACATGTTGTAATATATTTTTGCAGATTTTCAGTTCAGATTTAAATCATTTCATTTCTTACATGTAAAATATATTGTCCTTTGGTATGCCCTTTGCAGAATTGTTAATCTGAATCTTTATTATATTATTTAATTTTTGAATTCTGATTTATTTTCTCACGTTAGATATGGTCATCCTGATAAAACACATTCATAAAGTGAATATTTTGCGCTGATGTCCTCAGAAACTCTTGGTCTTCAAACCAAAGAGAATATCGTATATGCAGGACATTTTGTTCTAGAGGAACACACCAATTCTGAGTGAAAACGTTTAAATCATTGGTACAAATCTGCTTATGGTACAGATTTTATCTATAGATACAAATTATTTCTATTTTTATTGATCTCTATTTCTTCCTCTGTTGGAACTGTCTGTTCCTGCCACCACAGGGTTTCCCTAAAGGTCAGACAGTGACAGGTCCTCTTTAAGAGTATTTATGGTTATATTCTGACTTAAGTTGCCTCAGCACACAGATGTGTTCATAATAACATGTTGTCTTTTTGAGTGTGTGTGTGTTGATTCACAGTCAGAGTGATTCAGCTCTGGTGCAGCAGCTGGCCTCTGCCACAGATCCCTGTTGTGGAGGCTGAACATTGGACGTCTCCTCCTCCGCCTGAACTTGTTTACTTGTCATCCCACAATGCACTGGGAAATAGGAGGTGGGGGGTGGGGGTGGGGGGTGAGGTTGTTTAGGAGAACAGCAGGAGGGATTCTTCAGCCAAATGGACATGTGTTTACTTTGGGATGTTTCCTCATCAGTCACACTGATGAGAACAACAACAACAACAAAAAAGAACAGTTTTCTTCAGGGGCCTCTGTTCAGCAAACAATCAAACTGCCTCGGTGATCCAACAAATTTTACAAATATCCCCTTAATGCCTGGATACAGAGTGGAACAGTGGCTGACTCACTCTATTAAATTATGAATTATTAAATGTAGACCGCATCAGTTCAGAGAGAACAGCGGTCCTGAGTACTCCCTGATGTGATTGTTAGTAGTGACTTCCAATATCGTTTCAGCACTTTCTGCCTGGTATTTACTCTTTTGTGAAATCATAAAAGCTTCATGACTCTATTTGGACTCATTTAAACACAAGAATGACTAATTCACTCATGGATATATGTGTACTGTAGTTAATGTACAAATGTGTCATAACTAGTGTGTTTCCAGTGGGGAGTCACTACAGACTCCCTATTTTTACAGAGAGCATCCAGAAAACGTCCATATCCACCAATACTACTGTCACTAAAACCTAAATACTGTAATAAAACAATAGTTTCCAGATTGTGTAAAAAATAATAAAAATAATCTGAATCACCTTAGGAAGGATATCATTAATTGTATCATTGCACCCAGGCTGTATGTTTCACAAACCCGATACCCTAAAAATCATTTAACATATTTTCAATAGATATTTGTAGATAGATGAGAAAATGAGAAGAGGCTTACAACAGGGTTACAAGCAGCTAGCAACATTTGCATCATGCAACTGGCCTGCTGACACAGGTGATAATTCCCAAATACTGGATTGCATCTTCTTTTGCTACTTCCTAGTCAATTAGCTTCTTAGTTGGCTTATGCCAATATAGCATTACTCAGCAACTTGCTTCAGTAAGCAAGACTTGTACACATGTGTATCCATGAGCAGGAATGTGGTCACTGGGTTACATGTAGTACCCAGCTGACATGCAAGTTGTTTACTGAAACTGATTTAAATGATTATCTTCAAACAACAAGGTCAGAGATTCACTAAAAGGCCACCGAGTAATCCAAAACAATTTGACCCTTTTTGAGTAACACCAAAGCAGCCTAAGCAATTGCAGACAGACTGTGAAAATCTCTTAGAACACTGTCAACTTCCCTTTTTGACTGTGAGACTGAGCCCCCAAAGGAAATGTGTGTATTAATAACTCCTGTTCCTCATCATTATCACCCTGGTGAAAACAACGGCAGCAACAGCGTCATGAAAATAAGCCCTTCGGGATGATTCATTCAGACTAATTGTGGAACAAAGCCAGCAAACAAGGAGAACTCAGGGTATTTTTCTCGCTACTGCTCTCGTGCTTGAAACAACATAATCTCCAGAAAGACTTCTTGTGAGCCAAGTTCTCCATGACTTCACTAGATATCTTAGAAAACATATAAAGAAATCTGAACTTTCATTATGCTGACAATCAAAAACAATTACCCTCAATCGAATCAAGACAGAATCTAAACCAACCTTTTAGTCACTTTGCCATGTGAGACCATTTATTGTTGTTTATTACATAGTTTTCACTTGAAGATTTGCAATTTTGCGACATCAATTGAATCTCACTGCTGTCAGCCTGCACAATGCTGACAAAGCTCTAATAAACTAGTACCACACTGTTTTTTTGCGCACCAACTACACAAAATAAGTTGAGTAGCTGGTGGACATCAAAGAACAATTAGCTTCCTAAGAGCCAAATCATATTCATTTGGGTTTGTGGGGCCCCAGGATGGAGAGATGGACACTAATGTATTATCAGTTAGCCATATACATGACTAAGACGCGAAAGTAGTCCATCTCCAGAACAATCAGTCCTCTCAGCTTGGAGTAAGCTGTGCTGTTTCTTTGACAAACAGTATGCTCATACTCACGCTACTCCATGTGTGCTGCTGCTCAGTCAACATGTGTGCATGTGCATACCAAACTTAGAAACCATAATTTTCTTGGTTTTCACCAATGCTTTGAGGTCATTGCTAAAATCAGCTTGCTAACAAAATGACATTATTAGATAATTTTAATATTTAGTAGATATAATCTTTATCGGTTAACTTAGTATCAATAGCATGCAATCATTTGCAATCAAGTTTTATTTGGCCATAAACTAAATTAATCTTGTACCACTAAATGGGCATGGCAGAAGGCTGGACAGGCAGGCCCAAGCATGTTTTGACGGTCTGTTGGGAAAGTGTGGTGGAATCCTCTGTTACCAAAGTCTTTAACTTCCACCTAAGAGAGAGTTTCTCCCAGATCCCACAGGATATTGGGGACATTGAGTCAGTGTGGACCAAATTCTCCACTTCCATTGTTGAAGCAGCCACTCAGTGCAAAGGTTGCAAGGTCTCCGGTGCCCGCCATGATTGCAACCTCCGAGACTGGTGGTGGACGTCGGAAAAAAGGGATGCCGTCAAGCTGATGAAGGAGCTTGACGGCAAGAGTTTTGCCTCTATTTCGGTCCATTTAAGGTTACTTGGTGAACTTGTTCCTTGTTTTGTTTTGTTGCACGTACATGGTGCATTTGACCAGACAGGGCTGAAAACTGCTCATGACACATCGGTCAACGCCTCCACTCCAGTCGTTTTTTTTTTTTTTTTACCTGCTTGCTCTTAGTTTGACACTTTCTCACTTCAGTTCAAATGAATAATTTATATATTGTATAGATATTTTAACTGTTACATAGCGTGCGTGCACACACACACACACACAAACACACACACACACACACATGCACACACACACATGCTCTCTCTCTCTCTTTATCTTTCTTTCTCTCTCTAAAAATAAATAAAATTAAAAAAGAAACAGAAGGAAAAAAAATTAGAAAGTTGTGTTGAGTATGACAATTGTTGTTCATGCATACTTTGTAGTCCATAATTTCCTATTACATGCATTGTATTCATTAGTGCACTTCATGTTCTGAGTTCAGAAAAAAAAATAGTTCCGTAAATAGTTCCTTTGCTATTGTGATCAAAAGCATTGAATCTCAATTCTGAGGCTGTTCTGTAAATTTCTATTCATAAACCTAAGAATATTCATGTTCTGAGCTCATAAAAAACTTGTTCTGTAAATAGTTCTCTTAAGTGATCAAAAAGATTGTTGAATCTCAATTTTGAGGCTGTTCTGTAAAGAGCTTTAAAATAAACAATAAATATAGCAACTTCTGATCAATACATATCAATTTCAGACTTAAAATTAGGTACTGATTTAAGCCCCACACATTTCCGTTCAAACCACAGCCACTTCTAGTTTAAGTCCCGCCTATTCCAAGTACAGATACGGATAGTGGTACACTCGCTAACCCCTACTCCTAGAGGCCTCCCTGACATCAGGGAAGACCTCGGGCACGCTGGAGAGACTATGTCTCTCGACTGGCCTGGGAACGTCTCGGGATCCTTCCAGAAGAGCTGGATAGATGGATGGATGGGTGGATGGATGGACAGACGGATAACGGACGGAAGGACGGATGGGTGGATGGAGGGAGGGAGGGAGGGAGGGATGGATGAAAAACACCAGCAATATTTTTGGAGGTCTTTAGAATCAAAGGATGAGATGCTATACCAATATATTTAGAAATTCAATAGATAGTGGATCCAAGCAAACATAAATCATGTTAAAATCTTTTATGTGGCTCCTTGTTAATCAATACACTTATGATGGATCATTTCTTAAGGCAGTCTGTCTAAATTATGTACGCTGTATATTACAGAGCTCATTTTGTAGCTGCTTTCCTCCTTGTTGTTACACTTGGGCATTGATTCTGCTCCTTAATGAAATTTTAACATGCTGCCTGTTACTCAAATAATGCTAGTGGCATAAAAATCATTCAGATTAATTTCATAGCCATATCTGAGAACCATCACAGACCTATCCCTGGAATTAAGCAAATTTTCTTCAGATAACTGTATGTTTGACATGTGTTGCAGATAAACATATTAACCATGTTGGACTATAATATCAACTAACATTGTTTCAGTCTCAACCACAGTGATGGAATTACATTGACCCCATATAGGAAACAAGTCTTTTTGTCCAGATGTGGTTACTAATTCTATTATATTATAATAATTCATTTTGCTGGAGTAATTATGCATTCTGAGTGAATTGCAGTAATTTTATAGTAGATTGTGAACAGGCAGTACACAGGAGGGATATGAGGGCTATCACATTGTTAATTTGGCTAAAACATGGAGCTATGCTCACAGTGGTTATCATTCCCCTAAACTGGCCTTGGCATAATGGACATGACAGCTAATCTTGATGTAATTCAAATATACTTTTCTGACAGGAGGATCAGCTGGGTGGTTTTCTATGTCGTTTGCATACTCCCCCTGTTTGTGTAGGTCCCCTCTAGGTGTTCAAATTACTTCCCATAATCCAAACATATCAGCTCAAGCAGAGACCAAAAATTCTCACAGGTGAAAATAAGCTGTTGTAGACATACAGTTAGACATGTTCTAAGGTTATATGTGGTTATGTTGATTTAATGACATTAGGATTCGTCACCAAAAGTACCCCACCATACAAAAATATCAGTGCAGCACCTGACCCAAGGAAAATTAGAAATGATGGAAAATCCAAACCAAAATACACAGAATTTACGAAAGTGTTGCTGCTCTAATCTTATGTAAACATGGGGCGGCAGTAACTCTTCCACAGGAGGTTGGCTGGTTCAGGACTAGCATGGTCCAAAAGTGTAGAGAATGAAATGCTAGCTGGAGAAGTGCCAATTCACCTCTTGGGCACTGCTGAGGAGTCCTTGAGCAAGGCACCAAACCACACAAGGTGCTCCTAGGCCACTGCTATGTTGCTGCCTTTCATTACACACACACACACACACACACACACACACACTAGTACCTCCAAAATTACCAATTTAAACTTGGAGCCGTAACTCCTTTCATATCATAAACAGTAAAAGGTTTTAATCCATGCTCTCAAACCTGTAATTGTTACTAATGATATAAATGTTTTGTTTTGGTCTGTTTTAAATCTGTGATGATGATACTGAATTATCCTGTCTGTCAAATGCTCACCACCTCATTAATGTACAGTGTACTTTGGCCAAGAAGAAATTGACCACATCTGGGGTGTGTGTGTGTGTGTGTGTGTTTCCACCATCCGTACCAGACAGTGATATTGCCAATACGCTAAGGTAACAAAACTTCATGTTCAGTGTCGCTGTTGTTGTTGCTACCGTAGTAATTATATGACCTCACACATTACGCGCAGCAAATGACAACTCCGCCCCAAAATCATTGCTACAGCAACCTGTCAGATCGGTCGATTATGATCCCAGTGTGAACAGAGCCAAATCGGATTTGGACACTTGCTAAAAACAGTGTGAACAATCATCCCTAAAAATTGGATATGGAAGGAAATCTGAAATGCCTGTAGTCTAAACGGGGCCTCAGGTCGCTTGACTTGTAGCACCCTGTTTAAGCATGGATATTGAGAGAGGGTGGTGGTGGGTGAGGAGGGGGTGGGGGGTGAAGAGGAGGGGAGACCACGCTAACTATCTGTTCTGTGGAATCTCAGTGCAGCTGAGGGAACGCAAACAAAGACGCAGCCCAACGGCTTTCTCACCACATTGACAGGAAGCCAAGTTGGGTTTAGATAGAGGGGGAAGGGAGCCAAGGAGAAGAGGAGGCAGGAGGAGGAGGAAAGAGAGAAGGAGACCAAAACTCAGCAGGTGTGCTCTGCCAGCATGTAATGTGTCAGCATGGCTCACTGCCGAACACACTGGAGCCTCTACTGCATAGAAATATACTCTGAATTTTCAACAAGGTCACAGTGATGTTGATTTATCTTTAACGTTGCCGTTAATTTGTTCAACTCAGAGCCTTGGTGGAGCCCCAGCATCTAATATAATTTGCGTACAAAAATTCCACACATACTGTCAGTGTGACTAATTATTACACAGGGCAATTGGTTGAGAAAGCTCATTCAATAACAATTTTAGTCAAAGTTTCTCTTAATTTTAGTACAGTGTAGTTCTTATTATTGTGGATTTCATAATATTAGTCAGTCAGGAATAAATTGCTATATAAAATGTGAAAATTTTTACTTGTCTAAAACCTCAGTATAAAAATTGTACTACAATGTACAATATGTGGAATGAATATAAGCAGTGGACATTATGTCAGCATAAATATCCCACAGTGCAATGCAGTACTGAAGACAACAACATCAAAATAAAGGCAAACAGGTAGCTCTAATTTCATATTAGTATATCTATTCCAGTAGCTGAGGTTGCCAGTAACTGTCATATCATGTTAAATCTATACTACAGTTTACTCACTTAAAAAGTATGTTGAAATCAACAGACAATATATTTTGTAGTGTAGTTCTAACCAGAGAATGACTGTATTTGCAGACTGTTTCACAGAGCAAGAAATTGCAAATGTTGAAATGAACAATAGGTTCATGGAACAAGGAATTGAATGTGAATGTTTTTTTTAATCCATACAGAAAACCTTTGAAATACTTAAACCCTATTTGCTACAGACTTAGTGTGTCTTTATCCCAGCCTGCTTGTGTTCACTCTGCTTGAGCACTGTTGAATGGGTTTATGACGTACTGTTGAATGGGCTTTTTCCAACTGTGTAACACCTGATGAGATGGTAATGGTGCCGAAACAGGCATCTGTGTGTGTGTCATAATAATGGCTAAAGGTGTGTCTCATAAACAAGGAATGTAAATATGCAGTAGCAACAAGTATTCCATTACTTAAAGAACAACGAAAATGAACCCCAGCTGGTGGGAATGTGCTTTGATTCTAACGGTTGTGTTGTATGTCACACCTCTCCATGTCACACCACACCAGGCGCACACACACACACACACACACACACACACACACAAATACACACACACAAACACACACACACACACACACACACACACACACACACACACACACACACACACACACACACACACACACACACACTAAGTAACTAGTTATCCAAATACAAGCCAAATACAAATCACTCATGCTCATAAAGAACTTTAAATAAGTTAAAAACGCAGTGTGTGTGTGTGTGCACGTGTTTGCTATGACCCCCTGTGATACAAACAGACACACACACACACACACACACACACACACACACACACACACACACACACACACACACACACACACGCACACACACATAGTCAGGCTACACAGCTGCAAATACACAGACCAAAGTGGAGCTAACGTACATACATTGCAACAGACTGCTACCTTAGCCTGGACACCAACTTCACCTCGGAGATGAACACGCGCTTATCTGGGGAGTGAGGGGTGGTCTTGCGCCAACGGGCTGGGCTGTGTTTTTCACTCCTGTCAATCACTCCCATCATGACGTGACAACGGGCGCCAATCCTAAACGGGTCGTTTTTGGACTGTTGCACAAGTTTATGAGCTGTACAGTCATTAAAGGACCTCTTTGTTTTCAATATCTATCTGTCTGTCTGTCTGTCTATCTATCTATCTAAACATGTATATACTGTATGTAAGGTATGTATGAATGAATATGTGTATTTATTCCATCCCATTTTCACACAGATGTGTGTTTGAAAACTGTTACCAACCATGCAGCAGTCACAGGGTGGAACAAATAGACATTCCTTTGTGTATTCATTGCATTTACACAGAACACTGGGAAAAATTATCTGTGAATGGAACTAAAGTCAGATAGTCTATTATATTTGTAATATTTATATTTGCTAGTAATGTTTGCTATGCTTTAGCCTAGCCCCATGAACTCATAGCGTACTCAAGCTCCTGGGTGTGTAAAATTTGCCATAAGTAAAAAGCTGCATATCTTGCATTCCAAGTTGTAAGGGTGAAACAGCTACTGGCAATCGGATGAACTAAGATAAGGCCTCTCATTAACAACATTTGCATTCTGCCACTCCTTGGTCACCCTCTCACGTGATTAGGTGGTTTTGCCAGGGTTATGCATAATGATTTGAGTAAGCTGTGGTATTAGAGTTATAAACATAGTCGCAATCACAGCGGTAAGGCATACAATAAAGGAAAAAAAAAGGAAAACTTGAGATCAAGTAAAAAACAAGTAAAAATTCATGGACTATAAATCACTTTACTTATTGGTGAAACTGAAAGGACGTACATGCAAAACCTGTTGTTATGTGATCATTATCTCAAAAATTGATGATTACAGTTTGGAGTGATGGCTAAAGCTATGACAATAGGTCACAGTGAGCACAAAACATCTTTTTTATTGGATTTACAACACTAGACTCTGCTATGCTATCACATGATTCATTCACCATGAAAGCAAAGTCATTTGCAACAACAATAACAGTTGTCATGTGGTTCTAGAACTGTTGTTGCCTCCTGTTGCAAAGTTGCCTGTTTTCCTCTTTGACAGCTTTCCATTACCTTGCTCCCCCTCCCTCCCCCAGATGTGGGAGGTGCTCTTGCTCCTCTGGATGATGAAAAGCAACTCTACTTTACACGTGTGACCGTCCTAGCCCCCTCCCACCATGCTGCCACTTTTCTCCTCTCTCACTATCAGCCTACTTTCCCTTATCCAGCCATCTTGCTCAGTGTGATTTACTCAAGCCTGGGAGACATGTGATCACCCTGCTGGATACCGAGAACTCCAGGCAGCCAGTGTTGTTGGAGGGGGAAGAGATCAGAACAAGGAAAACAGTCTGACACAAGCAGCCAGCTATCAGGACATTTTGTGTGACCTGAAAACATCTAGATTATGCCAGAAGGCACTGATTGTGCAGGAAACATTCACGTACAGTATGTGAATTAAACTGTCTTGTAAAGTAAAGTTTATTTTAGTAATGCTGATTAATTTTCCATGCTCAGTCATCAATTCCTTTTTGTTTGTATATTCTTATGAAATGGAAAATAAGTGATTGGCTTGGTTTTGTTTTTAATATTGCCCGCATAACTACGCAAAAAATTCCTCGTGAGATTAGACGAAGTTAGACGTGATGTGCATGTTGCAATGTTTAGTTTGAAATTGATCTGGTGTAAATTCTGGTATTTTCACAAAATTTCTGTGAATTACAAATGAACTGCCTGACATATTTTGAGGAAATTAGGCACAAGTATCAGCTATGAGCTGATGATGATAAGAGCAAAGGCAACAGGAAAATATTTTCTTGAGATTGGAGCGGAGATAGAAGTACGCAGGTGGATTACATTTGGTACAGACGATGTCATCTGAATGAGGTCACTGATTGTAAGGTAGTGACCAATAATCTCAGCTCTTGTCTAAAAGTAGCGCAACACTTCCTTTCTCAATTTCCACCACAAGGTTCTCTGCTCTGCCTCTGTCTTCTTAATCTTCTTCCAAACCACCAGTTTCATCTTACACACAACCATCCCATGTTGCCTAGCTACACTCTCCCTACCTCTACCTTACTTTTTTTTTTTTGGATACAGCCATATAACAACATATTTTCCATTAATGCTAACCTACCTTTTGAACATTATTCATGTCACAATCCATAAAACTGGAGGAGGTAAATGAAGTGTCAAAAGTAACAACAGATTTGCAATGATTTCAAAAGATTGTGGTAATATATGTAGGCGGGAAATACAAAATGGAAAAGTGTAGGCAAGAACTAGTAGGTGGTCTGTGAGACCATTAGGTACATCAAGACTTAAGGACAGAGTTGTTTGAGTAATACACTTCAGCTTCTTTGTTGTTTCAGCAAAAATTTAGTAGTGCTCTGGAGCATTTCTTGTGATTGTGCTCAAATTATGTGTGGAATAAACACCTAAAACCTAAGATAGGCTCTTATCACATCCATCTTTTGTCCTGATTATGATTCTATTATAATTAACTGGTTTCATTCCGTCATGTATTTTTCATGTACAGTGCGCCCTCGTTACTTGCGGTTGATGCGTTCCAGGAACCACACGTGAATAAAGAATTCCGCGATACAGCTATTTATCTTATTTACCATAATTTAAACATTTATGAACCCTTCCCATACTGATATTAAGCCACCTTATATCAGTATTACCTTTTCCCCACTCATATCGACTGTTTAAAGCCCTTTTGTGTCTCTCACAAGTGCGCTGCGTTCCAAGACTTACGGAATGTAGAGCACTTCCGGATGCCATCAGCCAATGGAATGCACGTACGGTATCATGTGACTACATACTAAAAATCCACAATGAGTCGGATGTGTTGTTGCGCGAATGCGCGAGATATTACTATATTTAAATACAAATTTTATGTACATATTAATATAGGACACATTTACATTAGAGCAGTCTGTGGTTAATGAAATGTGATGTTAAGTCGCTGTTGGTCCCCACATAGTTTATTCCACTTTATTACTTCCAGCATACACGTACCCCTTTATTAACAAGCATGAATGACTTTTACTGTAAGCTTACACCATTAAAGAATGATTTAATTATGCAATCTGTTTTTATCATTCTGTCAGAAAAAGTCCCCCTTAGCATTCTAATTGTATTTTAAATGAAAAAGGTGAGCACTTTTTCTATGGTATGTTTTTTTTGTTGTTTTTTTTCAACTATCAAACACTGGGCAATACTTTGCTCATCTTATCATGACATTTCTTGTCCACAACAGATCATCAGCATGCAACAGGCCCCGGGGGCGGGTTGTTACCCCCTGAGAGCAGCTAGGACAAACACAAGTTTCCCAACATGACCGAGGTAAAGAAAGAGCAAACAAAATAACAGGGCGGAGATACATCATTCCAAGAGGGCTAAGAATAGCAAACTGAACCCTGTGCACCATGCACTAAGTTCACAACTAGTCTTGGGCAAAGAGCAGAGTGAGTCTTTGCACGTTGCCAAAACTCTGCTGGATCGATATGTATGCTGAGATGAGGACGTTTGCAACCAGTTTCTCCAGATCAAATTCAAGGTAGACAGAACAGCTGGGCCTGAGTTTGATTAATTTCTCTTAAATCCTGACAGTAATTCCTCACTAATATCTGAAAATTACTTATTATTAGCCTTTTGAAAGGCACAAAAAAATCCCATGTAAAGAGGTTATTCTTGCAGTAATTGTGTTGCCATTTTGAAAAATTGGGCAGCTTCTAGAGGTGAAAGGTTATCCAGATAAAAGGAGAAAGATCTTGTATAGTCTGTCTTCGGTGATTTATCCTTCACACAAGGAGGGATGTTCATCATTGAGAGTGACTGTACAGAGCTTGTATAAAGAGTATCTGGCTTCAGTTACTGCAGGAGTGTGTGTGCTGAGGTTTATTGCTATTTGGAGAAATGCATCACCTGCACTTGCACCCGAAGCAAATATATCAGGACTGTGAATATGCACTGTATCAGAAACTCAAGCACACATTTCTAGCGCATTCTTTCAAGATTTATTTTTTAAATGTACATTACACCGTATGCTATCTCAGATCAAGGTCCATTAAGTTCCTTTTCTATGGCTTTAGATAATATCACAACCTTAATCATATGGTGGGACTCCAGCAGTGAGAACTATAGTATTTTATTATTCTCATTCATATTTTAAAGTCTAGAATAAACATGGCATCAGTTTATGCCAGCATCAAAGTATAGCAAGCACCCACTTCAGGCCCTCGTAGAGATGGATATGAGTGGAACCTTTCATGTGTTTTTCTGTTAATTTTCCTATATATTTGTGGAAGTTTTCAGAGAGATAGGGATAGGGACAAAATGTGTGGAATGGAGCGATACCAGTGGAAATGTTTGGAGGCAGCATCGCTACAACTCAAGTAAGGATTGACAAATGTGTACTAACACAATGACGAACAATAAAGTGAAGCAAGAAAGGGGAAAAACTCCCTTCCACAAGTAGTGCTGTACCTCACAACCACCAATGTGTGCACTGTTACCTCCACGTATTTACCAGTTACATTTCACAACTGTCATGTTTGCTGTAGTCGAATGAAAGAACATTGATCTATGTAGTGGGTGTAAATGGGTCTTAATTTAACCAAAAAATTATGAAGTTTTATGTTTATAAAAACTTGGATTATCTTGACTGATATTTTGTAAAACCTATTCATTTAAGTAAGAAAAATGTTTGTACCTGCATTTTGATCAAAATATGATTGTTGTTAAACTGTCAAAATTAAATTTGCCATCTGTAAGATTTGAGTTAGACAGTTAATGTCAGTCTGACAAGAAGTAGAGAGTCGGTATTTCTGATACTTTGTGGAAGGCAGTGCCAGAGTGTCTGACCCGACAGCGGTCCACTGGGCAGGAAGTACAGAAACATAGATGGAGGAGGGCAAGACGGTGAACAAATATTAAGGAGACTTGAGAGGTATAGATGTGAAGTTGTGAAATTATATAATAACTATAATTTAACAAGAAGTCAATGGAGATACTCCAGGAGGTTTACAAAGGCTATCATGGAAGGCATTCTGGGAATGATGCTCGAAAATAAATTCTGAACCAGTTGTAATTTATGGAGCCTTTTGATTGGGACATGAGAAAGAATGGAGTTTCAAAAGTCAGTGTGAGATCTGAGGAGAATAGCAGTAGACAATAGTTGTAGAGAAAAGTTATGTTGTTGGATGTATGGAAACTGGAATTATGTAGATAAAAAAAAAAATCATATTTAGTGAAGTATTTGATGAAGTTTAAACTGGTGTTTAGGAGGACACCAAGGCTCTTAACTTGTGGTGATGAGAACTGATTGATTGCTTTGGCGTTATTGTCTACCCATGTTAAAAAGTCTAGACATAAAATTATTATCATAACTCTTTATTGATCCCCGTAGGGAAATTACTTTGTTAAAAACTAAAACATATCCATGTTAACTTTAGTCTGTGGGTTAAAAGTACTTGTTTGATCCATCGACTCCTTTTTGTAAATCTAATTATCAGAGGAAAACGAAGATGTAAGATTAATGCAACCTTTAGTAAGTAGTGCCATTGGTTCCTGTTCAAAAACATTTGAGTAGTGAAAACACAGGGTCACTTGTGTTGTGATGGCATCAGAGAAACACATGTTGGTCAGTGAACAGCACTAACATGACTGGTTGTTGTTGTCAAGAATTTTTGTCAGTGAAACAGTTTTGAATATACAGTATTACTGCTGCTAATACTGGAGCAGTGATGAGATGCCACAGTGAGCTGTCAGATGTGAGTGATAGACTGCATAATTCCAACGATTTTGATTTTTTTGGCAGTACATACAATATTGTATAACTTTATTAGAATATGTATTAGTGCCTTCCATGTGTTATTCATTTAATCATTTCTGCATGTATCGAGCCTCTTACCCATCTGCCTCAGCAGGGAGAGCCCGTTTGGTTTAGTCCTGTTGTTTATTAATGTATTATCATAGATGGTAGTGCCACGGATCAAATGGAGAAAATGCATCATCGTTATTGGATTACTGGCAGCAAGGTCATAATTTTGTTCACACACATTTTGCTGCTTATAATTTATTATCATCAGACATTTGCTGTAATCATATTATCCGTGGTTATATTTAAGAAAGCTTTATTAATGGTAATCTCTCTATTTTCATGTTCTGACTGGCTGTGAAGAAAAGAATATGAAGTATCCTTTAGGCTGATTTAGTCAAACCCAATGCTTATGCTTTAATGCAGAATCCATCAGTTTCTGTTCTGGTGTGTCAAGGCTGAGATCCAAGTACATACATGATCTGTTCCTATAGCATGTGCTGAATGAATGGACTTCGAATGATAAACATTTATAGTTGTACTGCTTCTGAACTACCAAACTAATTTGATTAACTTTGATTTTCATTCTTTCATTCATTCATTCATTCATTCATTTTCTGACCGCTTCATCTGCTCGTACGGGTCACAGGGAGCTGGAGCCTATCCCAGCTGTCATAGGGCATGAGGCGGGGCAAACTCCGGGCGCAACCCCAGTGCACCGCAGTAACTTTGATATAGCTATTGTTGTTTGATAATGGCTTTTTCAATATTTTGCATTTGCTGGCAGTTATTATTTTTATATTACAATTTAATCTACAGGGTTATTTATTGAGCTGCTGTGAGGACAGTAAAAGGAAATGCTACATAAATGTTACGCGTTTACCTTCATCAGATAACATTAAGCAGTTGCTTCACTCACGATATTTTCAAGTAGTGTAAGATTTGTTTGAGGACTATTATCCTTAAAGCACTAAGTTATGATTCAGTTCAACAGAAATGTGGATTAAACCTGTATGGTCTCAACTCAAAATGCAGCAATCTTTTAATCAAGTCGTTTTTTCAATCTTCATTTATTTTACAGTGGATATACATTCCATTTAAATGCAACTGACATTCAAGCATATCAACGAATACCTGATTTATCTTAAAAGGAAGAGGACAAAGGGGAAAGGTTGTCAGCTATGGACAGCTGGTTTGCAGTGAAGACTGAGAATTTAATTATAATGGTAAGTCCATTCAATTTGAAGGTTTTGCAATAATATAATGAAAGGCTTTATAAGACCGGTGCCACATATCATAGATGTATCCTTGGTGACATTATCCCTTTGTTTGTGAGTGTAGGTGTATCTTTGCTGAAATGATGCACTTTAACTGATGTGACCATGAATCAGTGACTCATTGGGTATTAACACAACTCTTGATAGATGTGTGCAAACAATCACATTCTTACTCAATAATGCCAAATTTCTACATAGTCCAGTTAATCAGTTTGTAGTTACAGTGTAACTATAGCAACTCAACGTCTTGTGCTTACCGTGAGAATACTGAATTTTTCACTGACAAATCTGTTGAATCAGGAGCCATCTTGATAAATCTGACCGTTAAGGTGGCAGACAGCAGAGGAGCTTCGGAGGAACCTATCATAACTTATGATTCAAACAAATTTTTGAACATGCAGGAGAGGGTCAGTCTAAGTACATAAAAAGCAGCGTGACATCATCTATTCTTTGGCGATTGCAGTGTAGCCTGTTTGATCTCGCTGTCAGCTCATAATGGTAGATTGGTTATGTCCCAGACATAAACAGTAAAAGCCCATCATCAACAGAGCGATGGGCAGTTAGCAGTTGTAAAACTGGATTTTTGTACGAAGGAGAGAAGGACTATTAATAGTGTGATTCAGGTCATCTTTTAAATGAGAACTGGTTCTCAAACATTTTACCCGTGATCAACCATGCTGTCAAAAGTTTAGACTTGTTACATTTTATGGTTGCACATGTAGGGAAATCGTATTACACAACATAACATATAACTATATATTCGCAAAGGTGAGGGAATTATATAATTATATTACACTGTATGAAATTTTTGATGTACCCAGATATCATACTTTTTTTTTTACGACTTAGTTCCACTGGATTCTTGAGTTTTGAACTGCCAGGCAGGAGGCCTAGAGGAAGACCAAAGAGGAGGTTTATGGATGTAGTGAAAGAGGACATGAAGGTAGTTGGTGTGAGAGAAGAGGATGCAAAGGACAGGGTTAGATGGAGGCGGTTGATTCGCTGTGGCGACCCCTGAAGGGAAAAGCCAAAAGGAAAAGAAGAAGAAGAAGTTCCACTGGATTCTAGCAATGCAGATTTACTGGATGATAGGACATCATTTATGGAAAGACTTTTTTCAAAAGTCTGTTTTTATTATTTTAATTAATTTTCAGTATTTTGAATGATAGTGCAAAGATTTATGTGACCACCTACCACTCCACTGTTATTGACTTTTACCCCCTGTTTTAATTACAAAAAATTACAAATACGCTGACAAATTGCATTTCTCATATAAAAACAAATGTCACAGACGGTAGCCGCTTTCCTAGTGTCACAAATATATCTACAACTTACTGTTGTCATTTCCCAGTCTTGCATGCAAGGGTGAAAGTTGCTTTCATGACACTACCCCGAGGATACTGTAGAAAACTAACCAGGTTATGTAAGTGCATGTAAATATGCTGTGTGGCCTTTTTCTTAAGTATATTCAAACGTAGTTTTTTAGGAAACCCCAAACTGTTTTCATGGGTCTACTTTCTATCCAAGTGGTAGTTTCTATAGATTCTATGAAACCACTGACAGTTTAGTCAAGGGACAATCCAGAGTGGCCACTCGACGATATGCAAGAGAGTAAACTCCACAAACAATTAGATTGAAGAGAGGCATTTCTTGGATTACCCTATTAAAACCTGGACATACCAGATCTATCATCGTAGCCAGATGACATTAAGTTTTAGATGTCTTTTATAATTATCCTTTAGCATCATTGCAGAATAAGGTCTAAATCATAGTTAAAGAGTGTTCATGTTTATGAAAATGTGGTAATTCTCTATAAAAATGAGAATTTAGTAGTAATATGCACAGTATCCGATAACATACAACTTTCAGAGATGTACCCACATGTCTTGTGTTATACAAAGTAAAGTTGTTTGAGAGAGAAACCATTATCATACTGGTTTCCTGGTGTGATAGTGGCAGCTTTGTGTACAGTCACATCGTGTGTGTTCTGTGACAGTGTTTGAAGAGATGACAAAGAGTTAACAGGATCAGACCTGATCTGGCCAGGCAGGTCTTGCAAAGGCTGTTTAAAGCGGGTTGGTTGGTAGTCGTCGTAGTAGTGTGTGTGTGTGTGTGTGTGTGTGTGTGTGTGTGTGCGCGTGTGTGTGTGTGTGTATGTGTGTGCGCGTGTGTGTGTGTGTGCATGTGTGTGTTGGGGGTGGTTGTTGGCCAAGTAGGACTGCTAGAACACAACAGCTCACACCAAGAGCCCCAGGAATCTGGAATCAGACCCTCCCCCTCTATGAAAACAAAGACATTAGTGGAGAAACAGCACCTCAAGCACACAAGCATGACATGGTTGTGCACACACACATACAGACTAGTAAAACAACATATGGTCTTGTTTCTGCTACCTGGAGCAGCAGGTGGGACACGCCTCCCTATTGAGTGCCATAGGAGGGTAAGGAAAAGAGGAGGTTGCACTATTATGGACAACAACAATGAACATTGGTGACAAAGACATATGAGGGTCCCATTGTCATCTTTTGTCCGCAATTTGTATAATGTAAGGATTTCAGTTTGTTTTACCACATTTAAATTGTACTCTTAATGCTTTCAAGTGAGCCAAAAAACCAAACCAGTCAACACATTGAAATCATGATACATTAAGAGGAGTTTTATTTTTGGCTTAATGATGGTATGGAGAGTTTTTAACATGACAGGGAGTTTAAGGTTAGGGTTATTGGGGTTATTATAAAATATTTTCAGGAAACTATAACTTGTGGATAAAATAATTTCAGCAAGGGTAATAGTGTCACTCTGGGGACAAAAGGATTGGTTTGTCCATTGTTTCTGTCATGTTTGAGAAATGACTCCTTGTCACCTTCATGGAGCTTGAATCTCAAGAAGTTTATGATACCATTATATTCTGTCTAGTGACATTTCCGCTTCAGAGAGAAATGCTGACACTAGAATCTAGCTAAAATCTGTGTCTGTTTACAGAAGCCCTGTTTACAGAACTCTCAATATATTTTTTATTCATTCATTCATCTTCCTCCTCTTTGTCCGCCATAACGGGTCACGGGGAGCTGGAGCCTATCTCAACTGGCTTGGGCGTGAGGCGAGGGAAACTCCAGGCGCGACACCAGTGCACCGCAGAGCCACACAGAGAGACATATTTTTAATGTTTTATTATCTCATCACACTATTAAAACTGATTATATGAATACTCACAAGTCAGTGACATGCTAACTTCTCCTGTGTTTACCATCCATTCTATACATATAGGGTCTGAAGACTTGACTAGTGTTGTGTTATTCAGCATCATCAAGAAGAGCTCTTTGGAAATGTCATCCTAGCCTATAATCCATCAGATCGAACCATGGGGGATTCCAGCTTGATTATCATGAATAAGGTAGTAAATATGATATAAGATGTTTCCAACACCAGCTAATTAGCACCAAGCTGTTAGTGTTTCAGTTTATATTGCATCCGGAATAAAATGTTTGACTGTGCCCTTTCTAATGTATGTGAGCATTTCCTATCATATAATCTAACGTGGAAACAGCCATTATCTTCTTATTTATCATAAATAGCGGAAGAGAACTGCAAATTAAATATGAGATTCATATGGCTCAATGACTTTAGAAGCAGGTTTTGTAGCTGTGGGACACATAGAAGCACATTTTACTGTACCTAAAAGGCAATTTATTCCAGTGACCTTTTTATAAATCTATTTTGCGGCGCCCTGTCGCGACAAGGGCTAGTGGCGGCGCAGGAACGGCAGCTCGAGCAGCGGTCTGTTGTGATTAGCTCATGTGTGGCTCTGCCCTTCTGCTAACAATAATTGCCTTTTGCAAAAACTGCATTAATCATGTTGTGACACTACATAAAGCCCTTGTTGGAATAAGCGGAGGAGAGACAGTTGGTGTGAATGGACAGGGGTGGGGGCTGGGGTGAACAGGGAACAAGAAGCGGTGAGTAATGTGAAACCTGGATGTACATGATTTGAGGGAGGGAAACTAGAACATGAGTAGGCTTGGTCAAAAAAGGCACTGGAGCAAACATTTACAGAGAGAGAATGAATCAGTGCTGATGTTGTCTTTGTTCTAGCAGCAAATAAACAAATTACACACAATCTATCCTCCTACCTATATATAGATGCTATAGTCATCTAAAGGTGGCACACAGTCCAAAGACATAATGATACTGCCTCAAAAGATAAGTATTCTGCTTGATTGAGTCGTAATAATAAAGACGGAACACAGCCTATGAGATATGATCAATAATTCAGAGAAAGTGTTTCATTGGTTAACCGTCAGAACACATTTATTATCTCAGTTGGAACAGCATGTAATTGTCAGACAAGCAGAGGAGGTCAAATAAACAGGTTAGTTTGAGAGGTTGTCACATTATTACATGCAGCCATGTCTAACAGCACTTGACAGCATTCAACAAAGCTGAGCGCGATGAGTGACATGTTGTCTCCATGTACATAAGAAATGCCAAATCATACTCTTGCCAAGAAGATACAAACATGTCCTCGTAATGCACCGCAGTCCTATCAGCTTCTGCACAGACTAAAATCTTTACCCGTCAGTCCCAAAAATCCCATGTCATCATTGTAGTTTTTACTTGTTTTATCTGCTCACCCTGTGAGACTAAAACAATCTGAAAAGTGTTGTTTGAATCTGTTGTGACAAAGGAAATCAAGAAATCCTCCAGAAAGCAAGAAGTATTAATTTTAAGTGCCTTCTATTTTGGAACTAGGGCAACATGTTGGTATGGTATAGAAAGAAGGTCCCAGGTGCGATTCCTTTCTGTGTTTAGTTTGTATGTTCTCCCCATGTTTGCATGGGTTCTCTCCAGGTGGGGTGAGGCTTCCTCCCCACCTCCATAAACATGCAGAATTAGTTTCTGTAAAAAATCGTTCATAGATGAGAATGTGCATGAGGGTTGTCTGTCTGTCTGACACCCCTGTGATGAGTAGGTGTCTCATCTGGCGTGTACTCCACCTCTCACCTATAGTCAGGTGGGATTGGCTCCAGCATCACCTGTGACCGATATCTAGGATACGTGGTTGAAGACGAGACTATCTGTGATGCTATCTCTGTATATGTCGCTATTAAAATATTCACACATGTTTGCTCTATGAACTAAATTTCCATAGTTAAGCTAATGTATATAATGTACAGTGTTTTTATCAACAACTGTATGTGTGTAACGTCTTTCTTGACTTGAGTGGTCCTAAAGCGGCTTGGAAAAGGCACTAAGTGAGGCACGCAGTTCTCCTGCCTCATGGTAGGGGACGCTTGTGATCCCAGGGATTTTTCTTGGGACTCCTCGGCCGCAGAGTAAGTGACAGCGAGCTACAATCTATAGGCAGCAAGTTGTTCCAACTTGTACTGACTGTTCCGGCTATCACATCATCAGTGGAGCGGTCATTCTCAGCGCTGAAAAGACTGAAAACATACCGTCGGAACACGACTCATCAAGGACGACTTTCTTTCAGTGATCTCAATTGAGACAGAGATACTTCTAAAACTGAAGTAAGATAAGGAAAATTTCTACAAACAAGTTGTTGATGCTTTTGTTCTGAAGGAGCTGCACATGGAATTCATTTATAAGTAAACATAACACATAGACAAACATGTAGGTAACAGTTTGTATTACAGTTTGTATGTGTAAATAATTCTGCTATGATACTTTAAACATAACCCACTCACTGCTGCTTATTAAATGGTGACTTTACTGTAAGTTCATATGTTTGTAAATCTGATTATTATGAGGTCAGTGCCTCACCAGCCATGAACCTCACTGCACGTCTCTAGACGGTACCATGGACAGGTCACCAATTCATGCTCACATTTGCACATACAGGGAACTGTCATTGATTTATCTCTCATGCATGTCTTCAGACCGCTGAAAGAGGCCAATACCCCTGGAGGGAATCCACACAGCAGGCATGGAGAGGAAGTTCAGCCCCCAGGTCTGGTTTCAGCCCCAGAGCTTTTCACTTCTGAGGCAACATTGTTATTGCTGTCCACTTTGCTGCCATTGCAACAACCAAACATTGATGTACACACAAAAAAAAAAACCCCAACAACACAAAACTGGTTCAAGGAAAGTACTCATCACTGCTTAAAAAAAAAAAGGCTCCTTCAAAAACAAGTGGAGGAGGTGGAAGCTGTTGCTGCAGATCAAAACACAGTTTCCTCCGAAAAAGGAGAGAAAAACACACAATGGTCAAGTGAATCAAGCATTAGAAAGCAGCTGGAAGTCTGGCTGACTTTAGGGGCCCAAAAATAGGACACATTCCTCTGCAGCAGAGGGTGTGTGTGTATGTCAACAGGAACACATACCAAGCTCCTGCTGAGGGGGTTTGACTCCCTCCATACAGGGAAGAAGGCCAAAACAGAAGGACTGGATGGTGCATGCTCACTATGGAACCAGATGGAGGTGATTTAACTCATGTTGTGCTGTTGTGGTTGCATGTTTCAATCAATAGTAAATAGCAAAATAGTAAAATAAAATAGTCTAGGCATTAAAAGACATGCAAAAATTTTGTAGATCTGAACAATTAAAATAATGTAAACTTGATATGAAATGATACATAAACAACTTCCCTGCATGAAACTGGACTGTGTATGAGACATTTCAGAAACATTGGAAATATGAAGTGACATTAGATTCCATGTAATCCTGAGTCAGGACATTCAAATACACATAACGTTATGTTGCCTATCTTCCATTAGAGATATTTGTTCAGTTGGGTGTCAGAGAAGCACCATTTGAAATGTTAAAAAAATGATATCGAGTTATTGTATATACTGTAATGCGAATGAAGAATCCAGCGTTCTGTTATAGAAAACACCAAAACACTATTTTATTGTTGTCTTTGCCTTTGGATGTAGCCATTTCTCTGTCACAACACTGCTGTCATCAAGTTACTTCCCTTTTTGAGTAAAGTTAGATTTTATCAAGCTTCAAATCTGTCACTTTGAAAGTTTGGCTTCATTTGGTGGCAATCCTGACGTGTCATCACACTTACTGGTTGTGCAATCCTGTCTAAAAATAACATTCATACACTATTAAGTGGCTTTGCATAAAAAATATTTGTAGAAAAGTGGAACTGATGTGTGTATTATGTTGTCTATTGCATTCAAACATGCAGGGATTTAAGATCAGTCATATAGCACTACACCCCATATGGTTTTAATAATAAATTAATAGGTTGATGTTTTGTTTGTCACTTATAAACACAGACGGTAAGTTGATTTTAATTCTGGATGTTACAAGTGAACAAGGGTGAGGTCAGTTTGCATAAACACACTGTTGTGGACTGGTGAACACCAGCCTGGCAACGTGTCAGGTGGACTGCCCTAACTACACCCTACTGACGTCATGATCCCGATCATACTGCCACACCATGGAATCCTTGTAGATGCCCCCCACCCCACCCGAGCTTTTCATAAGGGTGTGTTAGATTAGCAAGGAAGAGGTCATCTGGGATTTGTTGTATGCTGTCATCATTGTTGTGACGTCACTACAACTGGTTCCTTGTAATCCATTCCGCAATACAGGAAAATTAGGAACCACAGTTTCACCAAAAAACTCAAGTTTTGTTGCGTTTTGCCTGCTCTCAGGACCTGAAAATGAAACTACTTGAAAGGGAGCTCTAGTGTAATCTATTGAAAACTCTACCAAAGTGTTGTTATGTAAATGGCAAAAATGCAACTCCTCATAAATTACGATGATAATAAATGATATCACAGCCAAGCTTCATGGATGTCTCCCATAGTTTTTAATCTCATGTGCTTAAGTGAACAGAACACTATGGACTGAACAAGGAAAACAACAACAACAAAAAAGACAATGTCACACTGTCCAGTTTTGTTTGTACTGAACACTCTGTTGAGTTTCTTCACATTGCAGTGTCAGCTGGGATACCCTATCTATTACAAAAAAAAAAAAAAAAAAAAGACGGGGATGGATGATTTTCTCAGATTGGGCCAACAAATGAGGAGTGCCTTTTTTTTTTTTTTTTTACAAATCTATTGTGTGGATTTTTGCAATGATGATAATACCTTCTTAAAAAGGATTTTTTTTTTCTCTGGTAGTTCTGTTGTGCCTGCAAGCCTGAGGAATCGGTCCCTGCTGCGCTTTAAACAGAGAGTTTGCAGTTAACAGAGTGAGGATCATTACGGATTATAGTGTAAGGGTAATGAAGGCAGGCGGCAGTGAAATCTCTCCAGGATAGAGCGCTCCTCGGCTGAGCGGCGCTCTGCTGCCCCGGTGGATCAGTGGAGGTGGTTAGTGAGGGTTTCTTTGCACAGTGATTAAGGGGGAGGACCAATGGCAACAAAGGAGACGGAGAGGACGGTGGTTCCTCCTCTCCCTATCTCTCTCTCTCTCTCTCTCCCTCTCTCTCTCCCTCTCTCGGTGCTTTATAGATGCATATAATCCCCGAGCTGACCCAGAAAACAAACTCCTCTGACTGCCGAAACGCCACAGAGTTAGAATCCGCCTCAGGGCTGCATGAAGCCGAAGCATCAGCTGGAGAAACAACCCCGGCGCTGATCCAACTTCTCTGTCCTGATTCCACATTAATACATCGGGTACGTGTCGTCTCTTTATTATCACTCGTTTTAACAGATAGAAGGGCAGCACTTTGCCTCTGAGCTGCGGACTATTATTACTATTATTATTATTTATTTCCCCATAGGATGAAAGCAGGTTCATTTGGCCGGGTTTTCTTTAGCAATTTCTATTTTACTTGCAGTGTTCTTGCGTTAATATTTCTCGTTGTGTGGTTTCGAATTAAGCCTGTATGGATATTTATGAAAAGAGGTTGTCTTGCAATTCCTGTAATTATTATATTGCCTGTTTACAAAGTGACATTTGGCTAAAGAAAACACCTCAGAAGATAATGGGTATAGGATATAATTAGGCTCAAGAGGAGAAATTCTAATGAGGATTGGGGCTCCTGAAGGAAGTGTTTTGTTTTATCAGCGTTAAAACGATTGGATTACTCCAAGCAGTCGGGTGAATCACGGAACGTAATCTTTGGGGGATATTTACGATCCTGAAATATATATATTGTTTAAAACAGATGGGTGCACTCATATAAGATCGGATTTGTGTTTGTAGACTCCTCCTACTAAATAATGTAATCATTTTAAAGAAACTGCCAGGACATGACAGTGATAACATTTAAATGATGTGTTTGTCATCTGTTTGGTAACCTTAATTAGAGAGCTTTTGTAATGACAATGTGAAGACAGGAGGTCTGGATAAGCATTCCTCTGCGTCCTTTTGGCTACAAGGGTATTGCTGCCCCCCCTCGTCGGTGTGATACCCAGTGGTAATTCACTGATGGTGTTGTTTGGAGGAGGTTGGGGATGGTTGTTTTACAGGGACTCGTCAAATGTGATTTGAAGCTTTAAATAAAGAAAGAGGAACTCTAGTGGAGTGGTTTCAACAGTTCTCGTGAGCCCCCCCCCCCACTCACACACACACACACACACACACACACACACACACACACACACACACACACACACACACACACACACACACACACACACACACACACACACACACACACACACAATTTAGTATTGTACTTCTGATAAAGGATATTTTAGCGAGGCTTTAATAGATTGAAGCAGTATTGGTTAGCAGTATTGGTTAAAATCCAAAAGAAAATGATTGATCCTACATTTCCCATAATGCAACTGAACAGTTTCTTTAATTGGATCCTTGTTGTCTGCTAAAAGCTCATATCTCAAATTTGTATTTAATGTATAATTACACACACACACACACACACACACACACACACACACACACACACACACACACACACACATACACTCCAACCCAATCCAAACATACCTTTTGATACCACTAAGAGCAGTGTTGGCTGGTGCATATTCTGGGCATCTTTAGTGAAATGTATATAAATTATAACTGAATTAAAAAGATTGAATAACCCCAAAATTTCTTTGACATTTCAGCCTCAGGTTGATAAAATGTGCTTCATCAACCACAAAATGTTTCTCCGAAATAACTAGAGGGGTGTGAAATCCATTGAAAACAAATAAACAAAACTCCAGAAAAAAACAAATGAACATGACATTTTATTCTGTTCAGTCTACTGGTTTGGAAGTTAACACTTGCTAGAAAGCAGTCTGTAAATGTCATGCAAACATTCTGACAATGACGTGAGCAGATCAGGTGTGTCAAGATCAAGCATTTAAAGTTGATATTTGTTCACTAATTAATTAAAGCAACTTGTACCTCATATAAAGAAATGACTGTCATTTCTCTGGGCCATTGTTGTTCAGCTGCTTGGTATATTAAGCACAAAAACATTGTTTCAGTCATTTAATTCAGACAGAAAGAGAAAACAACACTAATAATATAATAATTTAATGTGGTCTCTATGCCTGCCTGAGAAAAAATTAGATTTCTGGCGTTTGGCTACATTTCCCTGTTACAAGATTTTTCCTTTATAGAGAGATAGTTCCAGCCTTCACAGACTGAGAAGCACTTCTTTTTATGAGTAAATTAACTAATCATATTTAAAGAGTTGGAATGCCCATTATTCAGTTTAGTTATTTGAAATTATTTCATTTGTAATGATTTTTGGCTACACTGAGACTCTAATTTGATATGTTGTGTGTTCAGGGTGACAGCGCAGCCATGGCTGAACATATGATGATGCCCATGAGTCACGGCTTTAGGATGGGCATGAATGGTCCTCCGCAGCACAACGGCCAGGCTGGCCTGCGCAGTCTGCCCAATGGCCAGGTGATGCACTATGGCCGCAACCCTCAGGTCAACATGGAGGCTGCCATGAGACAGCGGCAGGGCATGGTAGGACCAGGAGGCATGGCTGGGTCTGTGAATGGAGCTCCAATGGCCAACCACCACCATCACCAGATGATGTCTGGGAACATGATGTATAATGGACAAGGCCCCCAGCAGCAGCACCACCACATGCACCCTCAGCAGCAACAGCAGCAACAGGGTGCACATCCTCAGCAGTACCTTCCTGGTAACCTCACCTCTCAGCAACTCATGGCAAGCATGCACCTGCAAAAACTCAACACTCAGTACCATGGACACCCGCTGGGCTCAGCCAATGGCCACCACATGCCCAATAGTGCTCAGTATCGGGTGGGTCCATCCCAGCTATCAGGCATGCAGCACATTGGTGGCCCTTTGGGGCTTAACGGTATGGACATGGATCTGGTCGACGAGGAAGTTCTGACTTCACTGGTGTTGGAGTTTGGGTTGGATCGTGTTCAAGAGCTGCCAGAACTCTTCCTAGGACAGAATGAGTTTGACTTCATATCAGACTTTGTGTGCAAACAGCAGCCAAACACAGTGAGCTGTTGAGCGAAGCAGCCAGAAGTTGGTTTGATTTTTCTGAACTGGACACCCAAAGAACGACTGAGCGGTCACAGTAGCACAGCGAGAGGAGACAATCTCTCTTTTCTGTTTGGGTGTTTCTGTGTCTTTGTATTTGACAGTGTCTAGAATGCCCTCACACTGACCTGCCTGCAAATTGAATTGTACTGAGAGAAAACAAACCAAAAGCACCAGGTGGCTCTTCATTGAGTCGATGGCAGTAAGGTTTATTTTCTTTGGCCAAATTTAGGCATCATGATGCAGCAGGCTCTGTCAGTAACCATCTGGCCCTCAGCACATTTGACTGCAGTGCCAAGGCTTTGGGATAATTGTAAACTTAAACACAACGAGGGAATTCCTGAAAAGACCATCTGGATCTGCTGATTCTGTGGCATTTATGAATTTTATCTCTGGTGACACCTTGAAATGGTAGCAGACATTTTATAGATTTTAGGTAGTCTCCTAAATTTGTTTATACAATGTTGGAGGGATTTAAAACTGATTTTCTTTGAAACAATTCCCATGTTTGTTGAAGGCTGGCTCTTCAAAACTGAGATTCTTCAAGATGTTACACACTTACTTGAAGCGCAAGAGATTGAGGTGTGCAGCATTCCTGGGCAACGTGATGGGGTTTATCTTGTACTGGTTGGGTGATGTGTGCTACACATCAGAATCATTTACCTAACTGAAAATCTGCTATTGTGAAATGTATTGCAAAAGTGCCCTGTTAGCAAATGGCCAAAATAATTGGCAAAGTAGCACATTACTAAGAGTGTTGAATTAAACAAAGCATTTATCTGCAGAAAATTGCCCAGATATCTGTTTGCTCCAAATCTTTTATTCATTGCTCAATTCAAGCAAATTGCCGCTGCTTCCTTGAGTTGCAAAAGTTCATGTAGAGGAAGAAAACTATTAATAAATAATAAACTGAATAAATAAATAAATATTTGAGAAACATTGTTACCCTGCAATCCCCTAAGAAAAGCTCAGTTGAAATTGAAAGGTTCTCATGAGATCTGTGTCTCAAACAAGGGTGATGAAAATAAGAAAAAAATAATATTTGCATCTGTGTTGTTTGTGCTTGTCTGTGGTCAGTGCAGTGAGGCATCTGAAACCCATGAAGTGGTGTCCTCCTCCCTAAGCCATTGCACAGTGAGCTGACAATGAATTGAGGCTGCACATGGAGAGACATTTCCATGTGTGGACACAATGTGTGGACACAGCATTCCCCAGCAGCACTTAATTTAATCATTATTTAAAGCTGCTTCTACCTGTGGCATCGATTTTTATTCCACAAGCAGAGCAAGCAAGGAGCATTAAGTGTGCAAAGTTGGTGTTTTTGTCATAGATTAGCTGACTCTGCTGCTTTTCTACTGATTAGATTTAAATTACATGTTCTCACACACTTGTCTTAATTGAGGTCAGCTTGAACATTCTCCAGTGTCTCAATAATTATAAAAACGGACATGTTCTGTAGCGTTTTTTTTTTTTTTTTTTTCCTGCATCGTTGGTAATTAGCTTTTTGTCAAGGTTGCTATTGCAGGCTGATGGAGGGAGAACTTCCCGCACTCATACGGCTGTTTGTTGAGCTGTCAGAGGGGTCAGGGATGCGTTGCTGCACTGTATTAGTCCGTTCCAATACAATTGTGTGGCGGTCCCTGTCTCTCTGGAGACCTGCCATCTCCAAGCTCTCACGTCAAACAATGGGCATTGAAACACTGTTGTGAAGGCAATAAAGTGCATTGGAGTTCCGGCTCTGTTTCACTTTCTGCTTGGCTGAGGTGCAGCCAGACAAACTCACAACCTCACAGTTAAAATAAAAATATTTCTGGCCTTAGCGAGACAGTGGCCTCTAATTACTGCTATATCAGTAACCGCAGCCTTCTTGTGTATTGTATCTTTGTACTATAGACTAGAGGTAAAGTTGATCTAGATACATTTAAGCTACTTCAGAAAACATTGTTAAATGTAATTGTAAATCAGTGGCTGATTTTTAACGTGTTGACAAAAAATTATATCCTACATTTGTACTAATGAGTGTGTAGATACAGTATGAGTGTACCACTAGTTGCTGGGTGCAGGGCCTGAAGCTTTAAGACAAAGTAGACTGCATGTTAAATCAAGAGTGAGGGATGCCACCACTTTACCACAAAGCAGCTGAGAATGTACAGTACAACACATTGCGGAACTTGTCTTAACATGGTAGATAAACATGTGAGATTGTACTCCTTGTTCCAAAATTATACATCATTCATTTGGGTAAACCCTCTTTCCCCCACTCCTCTCCCACTTCCCCCAAAGCTTTTGTAATGTTATTGATTCTATTTTAAGAAAATGTATTTATTTTGAAATAAAATATTTATTTAAAGAAATTTATTCTTTCAGTAATTCCTGTATACGCTGTTGGCAGACAAAAACAGCACAGTGTGGAATATAAAAATGAATAACACTGTAAAGCTGCTCTATACCAAGCTGTTACTTGTGTATGCAGACTGAACCACAGGGGCTTCTCAACACTGTCAATGCATCTTATTTGCCTGAGTTTTATGCTCTTGTTGGGTTTAGATGTTTTTCCCACCCACTAGAAGTGATGAGCAAACACAAGAGCACAAGCTACACAAACAGTAATGAGTCAGCACTCTACCAACACAGGGCTGGACCTGTTGGTTTATTGTGTAAAGTACTGTATACTATGATTTTGAGATTGAAGAAAAAAACTAAAGCAATAGGAGTCAATTTAACCACAGTGGTGGATGATGGGTAATAAATAATTGTGATGTAACACGCGATTAACGTCAGCTCCCAACGGCTAGAGAACACATGATGTAATCAATCATTTTCAGGTCTTACGCTGCTGACATTTTACTGGTTTGCTGCGACAGGATGTGAAGAGCTCAGTGCAGTTCTACTGCCACGTAGAACAATTCTGCAGGGACTTGTGAAAAAAATATAAAAATAGCCTCATTAAAATTCTAATTAGCTGTTCAGTAAAATCATATTAAGAGGACCCTGAAATACTTGCAGTGCTCTACAAGATGTTCGTCAAGGCTGGGTTTTGTCCTTGAGCTGTTTTTAATGGATTTATGGAAACCATTTGAGCCTGTGAGTTTTGGGACATGCACTTGAGCACGGTCAAAGACGAGCATATTAGTTGTCTAACTGTGACAAATTATTGTGTATAAGTCATAGCTTGCAGTTGTAGGGACAACATAATGGTAAAATTCAAAATTTATAACTTCATGTAGAAGAGCTTTTAAAACAGTTTTGATTAAAAGCAAAACAAAAACAAAAAAAGCACACCTGGTTCACAACATTATGTGCAATTCTATAAAGATTTTTGGTTACTCAACATACATTTACATATAATTAGTTCATGCTAATTACAATGGATATTTACCTTATAACAAACATGGAGTTCTTTCAAGGAATTTAGAGCATTGTGGAACAAGTTTGAAATAAAATGGATAATAAAGTTAGGTTAAGAATAATGGAGAAATGTAACCATGAAGGGAAAAAAATGAAAAGTAATTAATGCTTAAGTCATGTAAGCACACATTCCTGTGTTCCTCATCGAAATGTGTTTACGGAAGTGATTATAAGTGAAGATAAGTGACATTTCCCATGAGAGCTGCCTCTGCATCTCACACCTGTTTCCTGTCATCACCATTTTGGTGTTTCAATCTGGAAACCATGTCTGCAATTTACAGGGCATAATATAAAACAAAAATACTTTTTCACCAGCCTTTGTACACTAACTGTGGGCAATTGTTGCACAATATGCGCTAATGTCACTTTCCCTGAGCAACATCCTTTGCAGTCTGGAATATAGCTACCACCAGTAGGGGACCCTGCAAACCTGGGACTAAATTCAATGAGTATACTCTAAATTCAATCAGCTTTACTCAACAGTGATCCTTCTATTAAAGAATCAGTGATAAACAGACGTAAACATGTTGCCAGTAATTTTTTTTTTTTCTGTTTGTTATGAGTTTCGTCCCGGAGAAATACAGAAACTGCAGCTTTAAAGTAAAAGGCTTGATGCTTGGTTGTACTTCAGTTTGGGATTTGGTGGCAAAAGGATAGCAACAAGAAATCCAATATATCCTGGTAGTTTCTTGGCAATACTGTTTCATGTTGGTTAGCACTGGCTAATAGCTAATTACAACAATTATAACGAAGCTGATTTCTCTCTATCCATCCATCCATCCATTCATCCTTCTAACCATCCATTTATGCCAGGTTTCAGTGAGTGAAAGGTTTCATCTGGTTCATTTTAGATAAACCTGGAGATCAATTGCCATTGAAGAGACCTTAGGAATATGACCAGTTAACGCTCCAGTGGATAAAAATCTATTAATGATTCAAAAATTTATCAAAAAGCTTATATATGTAAACTGCAATCAACTATGCTTTCCCATCCTACTAACCCACAATAATCTTTTTAACCATTCCATTTAATGTTACTCCTCAGTTATCTTCAAATATTACGCCAACAACATTCTCCTGTTCAGGATGTCTTGTGGTTCTGATATAACTTATAACTATTAATTATGACTACACAGCAAAAGATGTTTCTGTTGCTTAATCCGGCTACTGTTTGAATGACCAAATTAATACATTTAACCAGTTAAAACTTTAAAAAAAATTCCTGATTGTGACAGGACTGCAATCCAGTCAGTTTGGAAATATTACCTTGACTCAGCACTATCTGCATTTTCCTTCCACCATCAAATACATTTTGTAAAAACGAAGATGAAAAAACCATCATTGTCGGGCTGGTACACTTCTGAGTAAACTGATTAACATTAGAAACAATTAAGTTAGAGAAAAGTAACTTCTGAGCTATCCAGAAATTTATTGCATTCCGATATTCCCTCTCTATTGATATTCAATTAATATACAATAGTATATTTTGGGGGAAGTGTGATAACAAATGCAACAGCAAAAGTTTAAATCACTTATTGAAATACTTGGAAAGACAAAATTTGCAGATTGTTATCAGAAATAATATATAAAACATACACATTCAGAATTTTTTAAAAGTAAAAATATGCCATTCTATGAAGTGTCCTCTGGTGGCAGGGTTAGAGGGCTGGCAGGTTTTGCTAGTTTGTTGACAAAAAACCAAACCAAGCAAGTGATAAAGCAGCCAAATGTCCAAGGGTAGATCTTGTATCAATGTATTTCAATTGTAGGAAAAATAAAGGATAAAAAAGCACTGTATTAATATTATTGGAGTGTAGATGGACTATGAGAAGTTATCGTTCTGCTTGAGTGTGTAAGATACTTTGAGCCCTTATCTCATCTAAATATAAACAGGAAACTATCATTGAGCCACTTCCTACAGCAAAGTAGTGAGGTTCACATTCACTCTCAGAATGTTTGTGGCTATAAGCATCACAGACAAGAGAACCTGCTGGGGCTCCTATGGTAGCTCAAGCGGCCCACTCACAGCAACTTATTACAGCAAAAAGCACAAGGGTGGTGTTTATCTCCAGTTTTCAGACTGAGAAATATGAATGTCTTTATGAAGAACATAAGTAGTTTAGGGCACAATGTGTATATGGTGACATTCAGCTTGGTTTTCCTTGAGCTGTATGAGCTGAAGTTTGTGATTGATAAGACAAACTTACCATTTTCACCCCAAAGCTTGTCTGATTTATTCTGTGTGATAACATCAGCAAAGAGGGACTGTAACTGCTTGTACTTTTAAGGGTGGTGGTCCACTGTTATGCATAAAGCTAATTCAAAGGCTGCCAGGTGTTCAACCCATTATAGGTCAGCATTAGTAAGATCTGCTTGTGATGATTAGTCAAATCTGGTTGTGAAATCCACTGTGATTCCTATGAAATAAATTTGATTTGGCATAAAATGTTGCCACTTCAAATACTGGAATGACTGAGATCTGAAACAGAAGAGAAAACATGAATTTGAATATTTGCATTTTCAATGTAAAATTAAACTGACTGACAGACCTTTAAATGCTTTTTACACTGAAGAGTAACAGTACCTTGATGTGTCTCTGTTTGTACACCACCATCAGGACTTTCTTTTCACACTGAGTTGTATAAAAGAGTCACAAATAGAGGAGATTACTGTGAATGAATGCATTCTTTCATTCATTTACCTTCCTGACTGCTTCTTCCACTTTTGCGGGTCAAAGGGGATTGCTGAAACCTATCCCAGCTGGCTATGGGCGAGAGGCAAGGTACACCCCGGGAGAGATGCCAGCTCAAAAAACAAACACTTTTTTTTTCCCGTATATTTCGATGTGCAAAACTTCCACATTTTCTCCCCTTCTTTTTCTTCTTAATTTTTTTGTTTTATGATTTGGTTTGGTTTGTTTTGGCACAAATATGTTTTTTCAGCTCATGCTACAATGCAGTGATATGTTCTGCAGCACACTGTAAAACTGATTGTTATACAGTTGTGACTTCATACCATGAACACTGTTTACTATGATTTTAAAGCTATGGATAAACCCATCTTTTGGAATCCTGTTTCAGAGTATCATGGTGGTGCATTGGTGCACCTGATAATCCTTTAAATGAATGGACGTGTCCCTTAAGCCAGCTCACATGGACTCTGTTTCATAATCTCTCTGGAACCTGTGACAACACATCCCTAGCCTTGCACATTTGTCCTTTTTATTTTAAATGGCCATGCTGTCATACTTAGATTGCTCTTCCCTGGCTAGACACGGACTGATAAGAATAACAAGCTCAGCAGTGATGCTGACAATTTTTGCACGTGGACTTTGAAAAAGTAACGTGATCTTATTGTAACACCTCATGCGTGCCAGTGTGAACCAGCTGTACTGGATACGACAGGGAGCATAAAATTTGCTTGGCACGGGTTAATGTGAGGCAGGTTAATGTGAGGCAGTGTGTACAGATGAGAGTTCAGTGTTGCTGCTAAATATATATTGAACGTGGTGTTAGTTATGAACAATCCGTGACTAGCACAGAAGTCCAACAACATAACAGCGCTCGGGTTTAGATCAGTGAGGCCATTCCTCCCAATCACTCCCTTCCAGGTGTCTCCATTATTGCCGACGTGTGCATTGAAGTCCCCCAAAAATCCCTCCACCTCCAAAACAATCTCTGGCTCTGTCCCTTTTCTGCCACCTGGGTCTGGTCCGTCGTGACCCCCTGTCGTCACTGCCACCCATATGGCAGCACATCCGACCCCATCAATCTGCCCTTCAGGAAGTGGGTCCAGAGGAGTTTTAAACTTATTAGTATTTTTTAAATTATGCATCGAAATAAAGAAAGCGAGGTATGATATGTTGGATAGAGACTTCAAATTTGCAAATTCTTTTTAACTTTTATTTTACCAGGTGAAATATTTTAGAACCATATTTTAGACGAGTAGTTCAGCTAGAATAGTTCATCCCCCGATCCATGTATCTGCTTAACTCCTCTCTGGGGGACATGAAGAAGAAGAGAGTCCACACAAGAGCTGAGGGATGACACATATAATACAACAAAAAAAATGCAATCACTATAGACACTTCACTCTGCCCATGCCTAACTAAGCCTGTTTATTTATGCCTTTTCATGCCTATGCCTATTTATGCCTTTCTATTTGTATATTCTTGATGGGTTATTTATTAATCTTTCCATTTGGTGTTGGTACTGCTTTCTATATTGCTGGTGCTTTCTGTGTGCTTTTTCTGTGTTTTTGTGTACTTATTGTGCTGTGTGTAGCGCTACGGAGAAGTTAATTTCCCTGACGGAACCTCCTTAAGGGATCAATCTACTCTATGTACTCTAGAATTAATTAAAACAGGAAGTAATGTGTGTGTGTGTGTGTGCGTGCGTGCGTGCGTGCGTGCGTGTGTGTGTTAGTGTCCATATGACTGTGTATGTTTATGACTGTAAACATGTATATGTGCATGCATGTTTGTGCGAGTGTATATGAAGTGTAATCTGTGCATGTGTACATCAGCGTTGAAAAGTGGTATAAAATTTCAATAACGTGAGTTTAAGGTTTTTTTGTAAATTATTCCAATTCACTGCTGCTACTAACGGAAAGGAATTGCAGACAAAAATAGAAATGAGGTACATTCAGGATGACTAGTTTAATGTATCCACTTGACTTAGTACAAAAGTATCTGTGTGCAAGGTGAAAGAGAGTCAACATAAAGTACGTATGGTGTCTTATATGGTATTTATATGGTATATGGTGGTATATTACATGGTGACTAAGCTTGTTTTATAGGGATTGGATTATTGAAGTGAATGACGGAGCCTAGGAGTCCTAGATGACCAGTTTACAGAGATTTCAGTGGTGAGTGTGTTAGTCCCAACGATGGCTGAATGATAGTCTGATTTTGACCTTTGTTTGAACATTGCTGATTTTTGTTGATAAACGGCAGAAATGAATTCAGCAAGATATCATAGGAAAGTATTCATAGGGAAATATAGAAGATAATCTATCCATTTGTTGCCACATTGTTATGATGTAAGATATCTGAAACTATTGTCAAAGCAGAGTTGCCTCATATTCACTTTGATGGAAATGTATATGTAATGACCTGTTCAGCCATCACCCCAATGCAACACACACTTTAACGGGAACGCCAAATAAATTACACACACGGCATCTGTACTGAAAACAATCTTTAATATGGTTAATATTATTAATATAACGTGATGTCTCAAAAAATTATTTTTGCTAAATTGCTGTCTCATTTTGATTTGAAAAGGCAGGTGTAGGTAGGAAAGTTATACTTCTTGCAGCTGTATTCAGAATCTAAAATTGTATTTGCCTGTTCTGTGAAATTAGTTATGAAATACTGAGTTTACGTTAGCAGTAATTGAAAGATCATGAAAAGATCAATGCAGGTGATTTATCATGTGCTACATCTTGTGTTTTGCTCCCTTCACTACCATCATTTGCTATATGCTTAATGACTCTCCTCACTTTTCCCACAGTGAACCTACCATAATATTGAAAGAGCAGTTTACCCAAAAACGGATGGATGGATGGATGGATTAATGGATGGATGGATGTATGGATGGATGGATGGATGGATTAATGGATGGATGTATGGATGTATGGATGGATGGATGGATGGATGGATGGATGGATGGATGGATGGATGGATGATTGGTGTAATTGCCAATCTCCCTCTATAATGTGAATCCAGCCATGTGACTCAGTTTTAGGCAGACAGACACCCAGAGTTGCATCTCATTGTGTAACGTGTACATATGAATTTGTCTGGCGGTGTTTTTGAAAATGATTGTCCCTTTTGTTCTCTGACCAAACAGCTTCACTTCAAACAGTGTGCCGTCAGTGTCAGCTGCTTTGCATGTACAACCGCCTCATCGATGTGTCTGCCAGCCAAGTCTAATCCAGGTCACACAGCAGGCCTGGCATTGCCAAGTCCACCTGGTGCAACAGCAGGGTAGCTCTGTGTGCCACATCTGCTCTGACACGGTAATACTTTAAAGCTCTGCTGGCAGCAGGGCTTTCAGACTCGTGACATGATGCTGCTCAAATGGGTGGGTAGAGCAGTGTCTGATTTTTTAAATATGAGGGTAGGTTTTGTGACTCACATGCAGTACAAAACTTAAGTCAGACTGATTTAAGTATGAGGGAATTACACAACAGCAATGAGAAATACACTGCTACATGTGAAGGCATGTCTTCTTTGGTTGTTTACTAAAGAGCATGGTCTACATGAAATAAAAATAGAAAAACTAGCATTTTCAATTAAAACAACTGCCTAATTTGGACAGAAATAATGTTATGAGACATTGTTTTTCCCCACAGGTTAAATTAAATTTCAAACAAAAAAAGAGAAGAAACATTCATGTGTACTCTCTCAGACAATGCGTTAATCCTTCACCCAGTGTCTCATCACATAAATATACACTAGCTGTGTACCGGGTTGTGCAGTGGACTTTAGCTCACACAGCCAGCTGCTGGTTAATAATAGTTCACCGTCGCCTTTAAAAAAACAGTTCCTTCCTCAGTGTTACTGAACTGCTTGAAGTTAAAAAAAGAATTTCATCAGTTCATCATGGCTTGAAGACCAAAGTGTAAATTATCAGCACCAAAGAATGGACCACACCCTTTCTCAAGCTCCAGTGTCATCAGTTGTGTGTTTCCCTGTAAACAGCTTTGACAGCCAGATAGGCCTAGATGTCACTCTCCTTGCCCTGGAGCAACACTGACGCACAAAAATGTTTGCTTTTACATCCTCCTCTCATTTGGTCATGTCTGTTTTTCTTTCCAGTCCCACGGAGAGTCATCTGAGAAATACAAAATCTTTGTCACCACCTTGCACTCTTGCTCACCAGATGACTCACCAGCAAACAGTGCAGCATGTGCATGTGCAGCTATGTCAATTATAATGTTGTTTCAAAACACACAAGGAAATACTCCACTTCTTGTCTTTGCATTAGTTGATCTTAGTTCAGTTTTGCTTTTAAGAAATGTGGGGTATGACCCAAAGAACCACCCATTAGATTTTGGTGGTAATTTGTCATGACAGACCCGCCAAAAAAAAGAAATAAAAAATTAAAAAATTACTATTTGCTGCCTGTCCAAGGTGTATTACAGGGACATGGCTGAGGCTGTGCCTGCAATTCTCCTATCGGGGGAAGGCACCAGTCCCCTGTGAATGTGAGCTCTATCACAGATTTATTTAGAAAATGAGTGGTGCCACAGGGAGACTGAAATGTGAAAATAAGCTGCCTTTACAGAGGTTCAAGCAGTGTGAGTGTTGACTTCTTCACATTAGTTAGCTCAGCCAATGATGCTGTTTTTTTTTTGTTCCGCATATTTTTGTCTCTTTTTAGGATCACACGACTTCTACTAGTTGGATTACCATGAAACTGGACAGAAGTGTGGGGCAAGGAAGAAATAAAAATTCAGAGTGTATCCTGATAAAGTGGTGGATATGTGAATTTTCAATTCTCTTAACATGGTTGGATTAGGATTTAATCAACACTTTATCAATAAACACATTTGCATAAAACAGGTTGGAACAGTTGAGCAGGTGCTGAAGATGAGTACAGTTAGAGCTGGTATTAAAATAGATTTTCTTTTTCACTTCCTTAACATTGTGGGAACTCCAAGAACAGTTATTTGGATGAGGTGGATGTATTAAAATAATTTAGATTAGGGTTTCATTTCATTCAAAATGACTTTTGGACCTTGGTTGAAGTATGCACTCCCCTGGGTACCCCTTCTATTTATGCTCTGTGAGTGTTTCCACAGATAAGATCAACTTGGACTTGAGACTTGCTTGACAAATTATGTTAGCTCAAAACTTAAATACAAACTGAAAGAACAGCTGTATAAAAACATAAATCCTAACTTCCTCTGGATTTACTTGTCATGTTGGTCGTCTGCCATCCATCTCCAGATTGAATGCCAGTATTAAACTGCAGCAGAGACATCATAATCATCATCAGAATTGGTTTATGGCAGTGGTGTAACTTACTGATGCTTAGCAGTTTTATTTTTGATGGTAGTAGGATGATTCAGATATGCTTGGGAAAATGTTGCTTGTTTTGCCATTACATCACCGCTTGATTGTTCAAAGTGAGAAACATGTAATAATTCATATACAACTATTGCATGGTATTGCTAAATGTTATCTACGATTATGTCCGGAGAGAAGAGAAATTCTGATCTGTTGTGGCACATAGTCTGGGGATCTGAAATATCTTTCATAAAAATTAATATCAATTAAATCAACCAACTTCTTCCAAATGAAGCCAGCTCTCAAACATGCAAATGATGAAAATGGAAGAATATTTACCGTGATTGAAGATTTATCTCACCACAGCAAAAGTTGCAGTTGTGAGTGGGCAGAAATGATGACATAATCTTGTGTTTTGCCTCCTTCACTACAATTATTTTGTTCAGATGCAGTGGTGACTCAGACACAGATGCAATTGCAGGCTTCTGTCCACAATAAACCTGTCTGCCAGTATCTTGATGTCTGAAATGTGTAAATGTCCATGTACAGCCTTGATGAATCATGTCAATATGATAACCAGGGTTCCTCATCTACAAAGAGGGTGGTCACTGATTATATGATTATTACATCCCGCGAAGTGTTTGTGTGTTTGTGTGTTCGTCTGTCCGTCTGTCCACCAAATATCTTGCAGACAACCGTTGCAGATAGAAAGATGACAAAAAAGCACATTACTCGGGCGGTAAAGGGGATTAAAATGAGATGATGACCTTGACCTTGAGAAAAGTAGGTCAAGGACAAATTTCAACTTTTGTTCTCATTGTGGATATTTGGAAGGCAGTCATGTGATACCGTATGCGCATTCTATTGGCTGACGGCATCCAGAAGTGTGCTACGTCCTGTGCGTCTTGGACTTCCGTGAGACACAAAAGTGTCGATAAGAGTGTAGGAAAACGTAATGCAGATAGAAGGTGGTTAAATGTCAGTATGGGAAGGGTAATAAACGTTTAAATTACTGTAAATAATAAGATAAATAGTTTGTCGCTCTATCGCGGAATTGTGGTTCCTGGAACGCATTAACCTTGAGGAACGACGACGCACTGTATGCCTTTTTAGGTACACATTTCTGAAACCTGATGAGATATAACAAAACAAAAAGCAACATTTTCAGGAAGCCAGAGGCACAAAAATATGTGGGTCAGGGTAAAATGTTGAATGTGTCGCGGGATGTTGCAGTATCTGAATGCCTTGTTTAACATATAATCATAAATACCTATGATTTTGTCTCCAGATTCAGTCAGATCAATGTTAGCTTGGTGTGAATACACATTAGGTATGTTTAGATAAAGTGGTGAAAAACACTGAAGCTTTGTGACAAAGGATCATGTCAGAACCTTAAGTGGGGACGGATCTTCACAAATTGATTTGTCCTGGTACCAAAATCGAAAGCAATTGATTTACTCAGCATGGAAATAAGGTGAGAATGGTGTGAATACAAATAGAGAGATGAAGAGGTAAAATAGAAACATATACCCAAATACTCAAGGTATAGTAAAGATGCTTTAAACCAGATGGTGATGGTGGTGATCCAGTCAACGCTGGAGAATAACAGCATGATGAAATTCTCTCAAGTTACATCAAGCACAATGCAGCACAATTCTTGTTCCACTGACATCATATTATCACGTGTGGTGTAATGAATATACAGTATATCAAGTTCAACACAGAAAAAGGCCTGGGGACTGATAAATGAAAGTAACTACTGTTTTTTAAAAAAGATCACCCTGAGATAAAATCCTGTGTATGACCCACTCACCCGCGGCTACATGGAGGCTTTGCCAACTTTGTCATGGCCTGACTTCATGGAGGCTTTCATCTGGGAAGACCAGATCCACTGAAGCCTAACTTTTATAAATAAGTTCCAGCGCAGCCTGTGTTGGTCTTTTTGTTCATTAGTTCATCTGCATGCCTTTTCATACTTTCATTAAGTGTAATTTTGAATATCAACAGATTACAACAAAGACCAATGTAACTGCTGTAATTACTTTTTTGACAATAATAACGATGTAAAAAATTTGGTATCACATCCTTTAAGAATAATTTGACTGTTCTGTTTTTTTTTTCCAGATATGTTTGTGTTACACATTTGACCTGTGATTCCTGTCTATGATGTGTTTACGTAAGTGCGTTTCTATATCTCACCAATTAAATGGGTAATATTAGGTCATGTTGGACCGTAGTGGCAGTGCGCCCGGGGTTTAGTGGCTCTGGACCAACACTCCATCTGGCCTTTGAAATTTCGTTATACCATATGTCTATAATGACAATAAAGAAAGTTTGACTTTGATTTAAATCTTAAGAATTTACAATGATAAGTTTAACACTTTGAGGGTAACATTCCATTTAAGAAAGCCTAGCTGTGTTGAAGAGAATACCAAAACCTGGTATCAAATGAGTGCTGTAGAAATACTACATTTTAAACCAAAAAAAAAAACAAAAAACGACAGAGAGCAGATGACTCAACATAGACTAAACTCAAACACAAACTTAACTGGTGAGTAGATGAGTATCAGGTCGGCAGATGGTAGAAGAATACCACATGAGGAGAATATGGTGATCAAATTACAAAGCATAAAAGGAGCTATGAGCTGGGTTAGGAGTGGGAACAGGCAATAGGTAAGTGCTATTGACGACGGTGATGATATAGATCATGGCCATATAAATCATAATAGTTTAATTTCATATGGGAGTATTAGAGCTACTTACTAAATTAAAATTTCCATCAAATTAATAATTTGATGTTTTAAGGTATTAATATCTCCCCAGCTGAATGTGGGAGGTGCCAGCTCCCCTTCCAGCCACTGCTGAGGCGCCCTTGAGCAAAGCACCATCCCCCTTACAAGCTACTCAGTTGGGTCACAAACCGAAGTCGCTGCCCGTCACTCTGCCTCCCCATGTACTTTTTGTTGTGTGTGCCTGTACACAACTTTGTATCTAACACAAAAAATATGTATGTATGTATAGAGTGTAAAAAGTAATTTCCTCATTGGGGATTAATAAAGTGGACTTCCTTTTCTTTCTCATTTACTTCATTGAGAGATTTCTAAGACAAGAACAACTGCTTGGCTCAGAAAAACTGAAAATTTTGTTCAACCCAAATGAGCCTTTTCCTATATTCAATCCCTGTAACTAAAAAAAAAAGATGACAAACAGAATCTCCAGAAAATAGTAGGGAGAGAATTAGTAGGCTTGGATGTGTTTTCAGGAGTATTTGTCTCATAATTATCAGTTCCTACCAAAACCGATGTAAAGGCATAAACACAGGACTGTAAAACTCGTCAAAGCAATGAAAATGCACCAATACTCGATTTATCTTCTCTTCCTTTTATCCTTCAACAGCTTTAACATGCAGAGTGGTGCCATTCAGACAATGCCTACAGCTAAAAATTACCATTGTCCTCAGTACTGGGTCATCAATTGTGAACTGAGCTATTCTGGTTGAAACATGATTGTCTGAGTGCTTCGAAAGACACTGAAGCCTGAAGAAATGAGATTTGTGCTTGTTGATGACAGAACGAGCCAGTACAGATCATTTTAATTGATTGTGCCACATGATCTGTTCTGTTAGTGATTATTGAACACTGAAGTAAATACATTAAATATTTGTTGTGTTAAAGATTGGTAGTCATTAAAACACAAAATCAGTTGACTGCATAGTGATTTAGAATTTAATAGTAATTTATAAAATTATAAGCATTTATTTGATGAGAAAAAAATGTTTTCAAACATTTCAATAAATCACCAGAAATGTTTCATTTCACATGCTTATAATCTTTTCTTTTCCATTTTGAGAACTTTAAATAAAAGAATCCAGATATTAAGCATTACTTTGGATTTTGTTAGTATGTTTTGTGAGTCTGGCATCCGAGACAGGTTATAATAACAGCTGCGACCCATTGGGAAAGCATAAAGTACTTTGATGGATCTTGTGCCTCCTTTGGTTCCTTCATTGTTTTCTGCTGGGGCTCATTCTGGTGCATGAAGAGAATACAGAGATCAGAGGTGCCTGAGAATCTGCAGACTGTATTAAGACCTTGGGCTCTTCCTTGAGTCATCCTGAGAAATATTTGAGGTGTAATGGAGCATGCTGGCCTACTGCGGCAGGCTGCTGTTGGACTGCTGTTGCCATGTTTAGATGGGTGTAGTGTATCAAACCAACATCCACATGAATGTCAAGGTTTTCCCAGGAGGACATTATATTGTAAAGAAATAATCAGTGTTAGTAAGTGTAGCTGCCAGTGGTTTTAATGCTGTGGCCAGGTATTATGCCTTTATTGCACTACCATAAATTTGATTATCTTGTGAGAAAGAGATAAAAGGTCTGCAGCTATCAGCTCAGGGAAGTTGTTCTGAGGGACAGTGGTTTGAGTGAACTGCAAATAGTACCGTGCTAACATACTTAAAAGGGCAATGCTAACACGCTTTTGTTAGTAAGGTTAAGATTAGTAAGGTAATTGTTATGTTTGCCATCTTGCATTACTTGTTATGATGCAAACAAACACAACTGCAGGGAATAATTCCCTCTGCCAAAGATGTAAGGTGCTACCCAGCATTCCTTTGTTGTTGTATTTGATGAATTTTTTTATGGAACTTGATGTGAACATGATATAAGAGGGTTGGGCAAATGACAGAGGACACAAAAGCTACCAAAGCAATTACCATGAACCGTTGTAGAAGGATGGAGCCATTGTTTAGGCTCATTAATTTTTGGTGTTAGATAAATCCCAGATCTAGGCTGATTCAACTTTTTCTGTTTATTCTCAAGTTTTGTACAAAAACCATCAGAAGGATTTTAAAGAAACATAGTAGATATGAAGAAGCTGTCCATTAAATTTTGTTTTTTAGATATTCTTTTGAACATTTCAAAGTTTTCATGGAGCATTTGTCAACTAAACAGACACCCACAGGGAATACCATAATTAGAATGTGGATCCAGACAAAGAGATGGTCAAACAAATAATGATACCAATGTGATTAAAAATTTATAGAGTTGGGTTTTCATAGTTAATATTTCTTGCTGTTGGACTGTTACTTATTTGAATTTGAATTAGGAAAATGAGAATCCTTGGCAGATATTGAGGCGATCATAAATTTTGAAGATATTTAGTTGTAAAGAATTTGACAAACTAAAATTTAGAACAGATGATTCATCAGAGGGAAAGGTTCGGGATCAAGTCATTTTAATTCACCCTCAAAGGAGTTTATTGGTCCAGTCATAGATGGAGAAATTTCACCCAAAAAGCTCAGGTTCTAGAGGAAAGGTCAGAAAGTTAGAGGATTCATCCTCTGGGAACCATGAATATCTGCAAAAATTGCATTGCCATCAATCTGTTTGTCACCAAGGGATTTCAGGTTCGAAGTGAAATCTGTCAATGTCAGCAATAAAATAGATTGCTCAAAATTGTTGCAGAGGCTGTGAAACCCTTTTACTCCCACATGTGTTATGCACTGTATACACTGAATACACAAACTCCCCATTATGTAAGTCAGTAGTTTGTCTTCATTAGGCCTGTGCTGCTTGATAAACTTCCCAATCTTGCATAAGCAGAGGTTATGACTTCATCAGGGTTTTTTGAGACCTTTAAAAGTTGCAGAAAACATTACACAATTGTTTTTGCGCATGTGTAGTGCTCTGTGTAATGTGTAAGATAATCATGGTGATTAAACAGTTTTGGTAAACATTGTGGTGTTTTTTTTTTCAGAGTCATGCAGTCTAGGTTAGTTTGTGGATTAACAATATGTCCCACCATATCATAGCCACATCATTGGTTTCTCACCATGAGTTCAACACAAGTGACCTAAATAAACATGATGTTGAAATATCCATGAGGATCCCGGAAGTTCTCAACTGTCTGGTGACAGACAGTACAGTCCAGTATGATGAAATTAGATTCTCCTCATTATTGAGACAGTGGCTTGATTGTAGTTGCAGAGAAACACCAGCTCACCTCAGGCAATATGTAAAGGTCCATGTCGTCTCATCTCAAAGTCTTACAGAGACCTTTGCAACAAATGCTAACAATATTTAATTTGAAATGTCACTTAGTTCAGATAAATTATTTATTACCGATGAATTATAGATTTCTGTACCTAGTATGACACTGAAATAAACATACTGTAATATGTATGGAGAATGGGGCATTCAGGCAGAGGAATAACCTGATGAACAGCAGACTTGGTGGTACTTCGGCTGCTTTACAGGTTTTAGTCAACTCCTTTCTAAAAACTTTTGAGTAATTTTTTAACATTTCAGTACTTCTTTTTTCAATCTTACGAGTCCTTGAATCCAAAGAGCAATTCATTCATTCATTCATTCATTCATTCATTCATTCATTCATTCATTCATTCATTCATTCATCTTCTTGAAGTCGAGATGGTTGCAATTGTGTCATCTTCAGCTGCTTATTTGAGTCTGCGCCTTTAGGCTGGAGCCTGTCTACATGACATTGGGCAAGAGGCAGGGTACACCTTGGACAAGTCGCCAGTTCAAAGCAAGGCCAGACATGAAAACAGACAATCATTCATGCTCACACTCGCACATACGGTCAACTGACAGTGACTGATTCATTTTGCATGTTTTTGTCAATGGAAGAAAGTCGGAGAACCTGGAGAGAACCGACACAGACACGGAGAACACATGAAAACGCCACACAGAAAGGAATCAAACCAGGGACCTTCTTGGGTGCAACAGCGATATCCACTGAGCCACTGCCTAAGAGCAGCTATTTGAAACACCAAATGCACGCAGCACTCATTAGCCAATACACGAGCCTTCTCTCTCTGTATAAACACATTTTACTATGGTTAGTAAAACACATCCAATTATGACAGAACATTTCTGAATGCTTTTCATCACCTCTAAACAGACTGTAATGTGTTTTCACTAACGTGTCAGAGAAGCCAAGCAGTTCCCTCATGAATCAAAAGTTTGAGATGATTCAAAGGGGAAGAAGAAATATTCTTCAGTAAATTCCAGACACCCTGTCTGCGTTTAATAGTCTGTCACTGATGTCCAGTCTCTGTATTTTACTGTGATTCTCACATTAATCAGACTTTCATTTGATCATTCTTCTGAATAAAAATGTCAGAATAAATTGTGAGCCTAATATCCTGAGCAACTTAGAACAAGAGTCCAGATTCGCTCCAATGACCATGAGGTCTTTTTGCTTCTGCTTCAGTGGCGTCAAGTGACGCACACTTCCATAGAGGTTCTGTTTCACCTCACTGTGTGCTAATGCTCAATTTTCAATATCTCTTCCAGAACAAAAGAGATCCATGTTGACATGTCTTTGAAGGTGTTCCCTGTGACGGAGCTTATCTAGGTCACTTTCTTGAAGATTTCTCATGTTTGCAAGAGGCCAGCATCTTCCTGAGGAGTTGTTTACACAACAACAGTTTTTTGTGGTCTTAAAAATAAAAATTTTAAAAAATGGGTTACAGAACATAAGCTTTTGTAAACAGCACTGTCGCCATGTAAACTAACAAACAATCATTCTGAAAACAGTAATGACAGTGTTGCTGTGTGCAGGTACAAAAGATGTTAAGTTTTCAGTTTAATATCTATGGACAGATAGAACACAAACATGTTGAACTGTCCGCTGTAGCTTACTAATTCTCCTGTAATGTTGATTTGATTCAGTCACTGCTGTGATCTTATTCTGTGGTCTTGATTGTGAAGGTTACACTGCCCTGACATCTACCAGCTAAAGTGGTGCAGAGAAGGGTTTACTCATGGCCCTTATGTAAAGACCTAACAATGATATGTTGTGTAAAAGAGCTCAGATAATTACTTTATCTTATCCTCCATAGACAAAATAAATCTAGATTAAACCAAAATTACTCTAGATCTGATAAACATATGGTGGGTGCACAAACTGTATGATATACAGAGTGCTCTCTGGCTTGGCTGAACATGACTGACACACGACACAAACTGTTTGGAGTTTTAAAATATCCACTATTTGGTCCAGGCATGTTTTCCCATATTAAAATGTAGCTAAACTTGTGTCTGTGAAGTAGTACTTACAGCTCTGCATCAGGTACTTCTGGATCTGTTCTGTGTTTCAGTGTTTCAAACACAAAATACACACTGTACTACTCACTTTTTCATTTGTACTGTTATCTGTAGAAAAACTGAACACACTGTACTTTTATCCATGCCCAAAACTCCCTTGTCAAGATGCTGCTCTTCAGTTAAGTGGACTGCTCTCTCTGAAGCACTGAGGAGCGTGCCAAACAGTGAGAGAAAGGAATGAAAACTTGTCGTTTGAGCCTCCCTATTGCTTCATTTCATCGTTTGCCAGAAATCAACATGGTTCACCAGGCACTATGGACCAGGGCCATCTCCCTGTTTTCCAAGATTTGCATGGCTGTCCAGACGTCAGCAAACCCCCCTCCTTACCTCTTCACCAGCACCAAATGCGTCAGCAAACCCCCACCCCCACCCTTATCCACGTTGTCTCCCTGCGCCACCTCAGAGAGGCTCCCATAACATTGTGTCCTTGAGGATTCACTAACTACAGTTTCCTCTCCCCTCACCCATGTTCTCTATTATAAGTGCTAAGAAAAAAAAATTCCCTTAGGAGATAGTAAAAAGCCTGTTTCTTCTTTCTTCTACAGCTGTGATCACATTTAAAAACTAATCTATTCCTTCCTGTAACACAAATTACCTTTGTTCAAATATGATAAGATTCTCTGGCACACACCTTTTTGTCACCGGAGGGGAAATGATTAAAAAAACAACAACAACCTTCCTTTCGGCTTGTCCTGTTAGGGGTCGCCCTACAGCACAAGATATTTTATCCATTTAAATGAACGGTCACATTTGTTTGACAATGTTTTTTTTTTACGCCGAATGCCCTCCCTTCCGTGACCCTCTGAATTTACCCGGGCTTGGGATCAGCCTACATTTGACACTGGCTTGTGTCCCCATAGGGCTGGATATGCTCGAGATTAAACCTGGGGCTGTATGCCTCCGAATGTGATTCTGTTCACCACTGAAAACCATTTAATTCAAGTATATGTGTGTGTGTGTGTGTGTGTGTGTGTGTGTGTGTGTGTGTGTGTGTCTATATGTAACATAAAAGATATAGCATACAAGAGATGCTGATTTTGCTGATTTTACAGCTATGACTGTAAAAGTTAGTTCCCCTAAAAGTTTTTTTTTTCCATTAATGGGACGGTAAACTCATTTTAAAGTAATATATATTTTGTTTATCATTATGAAAAAATACTTTTTTTTCCAGATATCTGGCATCATCCCTGGTGTCAGGAATCCTTAACAGGCACAAGAGTGTTATTCAAAGGGACTGGAAGAATGGAAAGGAGAGCTCCTAAGAAACCTTTTGATGAAGAGTCTTTTGTCTTTAATACTAAACTCAAGTCTTGCTGAAGTAGAAGCCTCAGTCCCATTTTTTGAGAGTAGTTCTTGACATATTGACCTTATATAGTCCATTGGTGGTGGTTGTTGCGTCTATATCAGGTTTCAGTAGCTTACAAGCAGCTCAAGCAGCAGCATTTTTATATTTTTGTGTTACAAAATAAATCTGTAAAAATATGTCAAAATGAATTCAGACTTTTATATTAATATACACAAAAATAATCTTTTGATAGACCAAAATACTTTTTTCCCTGTAACTATTGTATTATGGCATCATGTTGTCATAACTACATACTTTTGATCAGTCACTGTTGCCATTATAAAATAAGATCAATTATCTGAATTCAGATTTTCTGTACAGGAACTCATTTACTAGAATTTAGGAACAACATAATCCTTAATAGACTATTTTAATGGTAGTTACATGATTCTTTTGGAAAACTCTTGACTTCCTTCCTGCTCTTTGGCTGATTTGATTTCATAGAACTTATCTTTTATTGCGGGCCATGGTTAATTTTGTGGTTCATTTTGAAGGTTATGTAACCACTGTTCCCATGTTAGCAAGCTTATATTTGACAGTCAGAACTGAACACATGATCACATGTTAAATTGGCATTATGATGGGAGAATATTATGCAGCTGTCAGCCAAATGTCTCGTTTCTTTGTAAATTTATTCCAAATAAAGAGAGACAGAAAAGTGAACTATGAATAAAAGACCATTATTCTTCCTCTTCATCTTCTCTAGCTAACAATAGCTATCTGGCATCCAGCCACAAGCAACACTACAGGCCACTACCAGCAACTTTTAAGACGGAATATTTTCTTAAATAAGACCGAATGCATGTTGAAAATCAGACAAAACACCTTAACTGGCCATATAGTTTGCTGTGCTGAAATATGACATCATAGTGATTATTGGTTTGAATGACCCTATTTTTCAACAGGATCGTTCAAACTACATATATGTGTATTCTATATATGTATTCTATTTTTACATGTGTTTAATTACAGGCTGTGTACAGCTAACGTTGATTCGTGTGATTGTGAACAACCACCAGACTGAAGGATTGCAGGATTGTTGGGCTCAAATCTACGTGGACGTGTCATTAAAAGCAAATATGTAAGACATTTTGAACAGCTGTGTTGAACTGACCTTTGGAGCCCAGTACTGATTGTTTACTTCCCATGGGTGAGGTGACATTTACAGGTGGATTGGTGTTACTTTGGC